>VDFB02384759.1:0-16213 GCA_007258455.2 Sequoia sempervirens | reverse complement strand
TCTTTGCACCATAGCCATCCAGACTTACATGCAAGAATCAATTTCAATATTTGTAATATTTCTGATAATAAACCACACATAAAATTACAATAAATAAATATTATTTTACTGATTTGAAACACTTATTTTTATCTACAAGAATATCATACCAAAAACATGAAATAAAAAATACATTCCAAATATGTAACTCTCCTTGAAGGTACAGCTGTCTTTTGAAATAAATGGCAAACTGTATAAAGTTATTACCAATTGTTTGAAGGCTGCAATTCCCTTTTAATTCCCAGCAGCAACAATCTAAGATTCTAATATAAATAGTATGGTGCCTCGTTAAAGGAATAGCACCATTAATCATTGGTGCTAAAGTCCTTTTAATGCCAAAAGGTGCAGCCAAGAGTAGATGAGGTTGCGGTTCCTCAAGTAAATATAATAAAAGTTGTGATTTGTTATTTGGTACAATAGCACGTGAAAATTCAGCACCTTTTTCAACATACAATCTACATTATGAGATATGGCCAGCCAAGGAATAGCCCAAAACAATATTAAAATATTTAGTATCGAAAATTCAAATGAATAAATACTTTGAAATCATCTAAATCAGAGTTATGGAAATTCCATCTGGAAATTTTCACATCAACTAAAACATACTAAAAACTTGCAACTACTGAGCTCAAAGATAATTCCTAAATGGAATGACTCAAATAAATATGAGGGTTTTCATCCTTTCATCCATTCTTTGCCAAAGGGTTTCTGTCTTAGACTCTTAAGGCATAAAAGATAAACAATGTTCACTCCCAAGGGAAATGAATTTGATAATATGAAATTGGTAACCAGATCCATTCCTCAATTCCTCCCTTTATAGGCTTTTAGAGGACAAATAATAATTTATTTTTTCTCCTCATGTAACAGGCCCAATGTTTTACCTATTGTTTTCACCTAAGTTTTAACCCATATGTGAATAGTTCAAGTTTACCAACACATAGTAATCAAATTTTTCCAATTCAATAACAAAGATGCATAATCGAAATAAACCCATTTCAAATTTCCATCACATAAATAAAGTAGCATTACATAATCCCATGTAATGATTTCATTTTTCAAATAACATTACATAATCCCATGTAATGATTTCCACAAAGCTACAAGATCATGGTTACATACATAGCTTTTAAGAGCTCAATGAAACAAAGTACAAATGGTCTAGATGCCTCCTATTGGAGCATACATCCCCAAATCTTAGTTGTCGATTGCATGAGGAAGAGTATCACCCAAGTGCTTTTCCTCCAACCACGGACTTACTGCGGTCCCCCGCACATGTACCTAACTGGAAGATGGCCCTCCCTTCGACGAAGAGATTGGTTGAGTAACCCTCATAATATAAGCTTATTTGAGCATGGTGTTGTGTCCTACATAACTAGTGCTACCATACAGTGGATACCCACCTACATGCATGGCATTCCCAACCTAGTTATGCAATATTGGCTCACAGTGAACCGACAAGTGCAAGCAGTTGCAACTTGCACTTACTCTGGCTAGAGATTTCATATATATATATAATCAAACTCACTTTCTATGAAGTGGTGTCTCACTTTCTATGAAATGGCGTCGTATGTTCACCCACTCCCTTGCTCGATTTGGTAAATAACATGACCATAATAACTCTTGACGAGAGTATTCCACATATCACATAACATGATTGCATCCCAAAAGGTAATGTACATACAAGTGATCCAACTGATCAACTAGGTTATTCCCAACCTTGGTTTATCCTAATCTCAGGAACAAACCCCATTACACACACAACTTTACATAACATCATAAACTGACAATCTCAACATAGCACTTCTATATCATACCATTTCCCAAGATCACAATTTTCATGCAAGCATACATTTGGCTTATGATATCTCAGATATTATGATCTAATACGCTCTAATTATCACTATTTGACTATTACCATCAAATGCTACAAACATGCATATCAAACTAATTGATTTCTCTCATCAACATGCCCTTTTGATTATTCTCCATTTCTCATGGTTCTTTCCAAGTTATCCTATAAGGTTTCTATGTTTCCATGTTCATAAACAATCATAAATCCTTTCTTTCAATATGACTCATATATTCACATGTTTACAATATACACTAAATTCATATCTAATTTGGAGGACATTTTCAGCTTGAGAGGAGTTTGTGCTTCTGCACCTTATAGTCTGCTCGCATTACGGCTTTGGGTTGCCGAGACGTAAATTCCTCTATTTAAGATTAGAATACTGTGAAAAGGTATAGACTCTTGGTCAGGTATAATATTACATCTTTTAAAAAGGTAATTTGAACACATATATCTCTATTGTGTTCTTCAACCCTATTGTTGAACATCAATATAATCATATTCAAGTGTATTCCCTAACCCTAGGGAATAGACTATTCTCCTATCTTCAAGGGTTATAAACTATTGAGAACGTTAGTGATACCACATGGTTAAACTGCCAACATAGGTTTCCATAATGTCATACCCTATACAATGATGGCAAGTTATTTCTACTATGATATTATCTTTTGCATTTCCATACAATCAATCATATGCAAGGATTATATGTTTCTTACTATAGCCTAGATATTGTAATAATACCTTCTAGATAGCTTCATTAAACTACTACCTTCAATACTACATTAATGGTAATTATATACACATCATACCAATAAGGTTCCTCCACCCAACTTATAATCATTCTAGCTTTTTGCATAAACTCTCTTCAATAGCTACAATAAGCAAACAACCAATTTGCACAAGCACTTGCTATAATAGCAAACATGATATCAAATTAGAAAATAATAATGGATAAGAATGACTAGCATGCCTGGAAATTTTAGCTTCCAATGAAGAAATTGCCCTCAAGCTTAATTCCAAAAACTCCTCTTGCTGCTCCTTCCACTTTCAGCTTATCTCCAACTTTAACCTCTTTCCCAACACTCAAATCTTACAAACAAATAGCTCACAAACACTCAAGAAATATCTCTCACTTCTCAGTACTTGCACTCAGCACTGCTTTGCACAAATGAAAACTACAGCAGAATAATAACAAAGGAAACACATGAATTTCCGACCAGTGCCAAAAACTAAGAGGCTGCCCTCTATTTATAAGAAATATTGAAAAATTTAATGCTATAGTTTAGCTCTCACATTTGTTAGTTTTAGAATCAGAAATGTAAGCAAGAAATAATGCAACACATAAGACAAATGAGCACAGCAGTTTACCTTGGGAAAACCCTCCTCGAGGGAGAAAAACCCAGCAAAATATATCTCTTATATATAGAATAAATAAGAGCAGAAATCTACTTTACAGTTAGACCCTTCTCAAGGGCGAACTTGACACAAAGAATGATGAGAATCTCTTCTTGATACAATTGAATATTAATCTTATTGAAATCTGATTTGCTTCAACAACTTTGAACTGTCAAGAAAGGAAACCACTTGCTGCTAAAGAGAAGCGAATATCTGCTGCCAATATTATGTGAAAGTCTGCTGATAATCAGATGCGAAGTCTGCTGAAAATAAGGTGCAAATGAAAGGAATTGAATTGATGATTTGATGAATCAACTTCATCTTGTATATATACAAAACAAGGTGTCTCTTCATTTAGGTTGGCCACTTTTAAGGAATAAAAAATAAAAAATATAATTTATAATTAAGGCCGACTTGCCTTATTAATTATTTATTATTTAAATTTTGAGAGAAAAATATCTCTCGCCGCTATAACATCAACACTCCCTCTTAGCAAGGGAGGTATCTTTCCAGATATCCATGTCATGGAGTCTCTCAACATGACACCCACAATGGCTACACCCATTTGTGAAAAAGAGTTCATCACAGAGTCTCTGAACGTGATGTCGTCATGGAGTCTCTCAACATGATGTCTTATCTGAGTCTCAGAGATGAACAAGGGCTTGCACCTCATATTATTTCTCCCGAGATCTCGAATATACTAAGAACTTTCCTCATATTTCTCCGTAAGACTTTCACTTCACTTCATATTTCTCGTCTCGAGGAAATATATAAGCTTCTAAAGAGCTTTCACCTCATATTTCTCCGTCTCGAGGAGAAATATACACTCTGAACTTTCACCTCATATTTCTCCATCTGAGAGAAATATACACTACAAGGGTTTTCACCTCATATTTCTCTGTCTTAGAGAAATATACATTACAACAAGTCTTCATGATGATGTGACTCCCTCTGAAGCTCCAAGTACGATATCAACCTCTTGACCTCTTCGTCCAAGGTTGCCTTTGTTGGTTTGTCAGACTCCCTCTGAATGTTAATTCCTTCTCTTCATCAACTTTAGAATAAGAAACCTTCTGAATTGACTTTAGAGCTTGGCTCCTTTTGAGTTGTCCCTATGCCAATTTCCGCAGAAGAAACATGTTGTGTAGACCTTTAATTTGCAATCTCGAGCAAAGTGATCGTACTCGTCACACCTAAAACATTGAATGTGAGAGAGATCCTTCTTCTTCAGTTCTGGGGCAAAATCTGATTCTCTGTTTCTATTCCTCTTTCTTCCTTTGCCTCTTTCTCTAGAAGTATGTGTAGCAAGAACTTGATTTTCTACATCATGATAGTTTCGCCCAATTCCTCCTTCTACCAACCTAGACTCTTCTTGAATACAATCAGCTCGAAGACGATCAAACTTGGGCAACTTGGATCTCCCACTGATGCTCTGAATAAAGGGTTCCCAAGATTGAGGAAGACCATTTAGTGCCAGCATAGTAAGATCTTTGTTTGCAATTATATCCCCAATAGCGCTCAACTAATCTCTCAAATCAGCAATCTTCATAAAGAATGAGATGACTGAATCATCTTTAGCCATTTTTACATGGTGAAGTTGTCTCAAAGCAAGGGCTTTGCTAGTGTTGTTGATCTCATACAATCCTTTTAGAGTATCAAACATTTTTTTAGTTGTCTTCAACTTGGAGATGATCGGTACTAGGTGATTCATCACAAAGTCTATCATGATCTTTCTAGCCTCGTGATATTTTTCTTCCATTGGATTTTCTCAATATCATCGGAAGGCTCGGGCATATCACTTTCCACGAAATCAAGAAGATCATTCTCCTCTAATGCAATGAGTACCCTGGGTTTCCAAGAGTTGAAGTTTGAAGCTCCATCAAGCCTATCTTCTACCTTGACACCGCTCACCATCTTCTTTTTCCGCACAAATTCACCTTCAAAGATCTACCCTTAGGTCTGTAATAATTTGCAACCTGAGATTTGCAATACTTCAAGATTTTCCCTAGATGAAAAGTTGACTTGACTGCTTAAGCAAATCTGATCAGATCTTTTCTTAGGCCCGCTTTGATACCATGTTAGTTTTAGGATCAGAAATGTAAGCAAGAAATAATGCAACACATAAGACAAATGAGCACAACAGTTTACCCTGGGAAAACCCTCCTTCTCGAGGGAGAAAAACGTAGCAAAATATATCTCTTATATATAGAATAAATAAGAGCAGAAATCTGCTTTATAGTCAGACCCTTCTCAATGGTGAACTTGACACAAGAATGAGGTATCTCTTCTTGATACAATTGAATATTAATCTTATTGAAGTGATCTGGTTCAACAACTCACGAGCTGTCAAGAAAGGCAACCACTAGCGTTGATAAAGATTAACACTTCTTTGCTAAAGAGAAGCCCGAATATCTGCTGTAATGTGAAAGTCTCGTGATGTCAGATCTGAGAAATCACCGCACAAGAAAATAAGAGTCGCGAATAGAAAGGTGGATTGATGATTTGGTGAATCAACTTCACCTTGTATATATAAAACAAAATTGGCTCTTCATTGGAGTTGAAAAAAAAGAGGAATAAAAAAAATAAAAGCTGTAGTTGGGCTGGGCTTTGTACATTGTTGTTTGTTGTTTGGGTTGCGGGGTAATGCTGGCTGTGGCATCGGCAGCTGTTTTGGCGCGGCATGCAGGCTGTGAGCGCAGGTCAAGGCCAGCCATACTGGAAGTAGGATGGGCTGGCAGGGGTTGATTGGGTAGCGACAGGGAGGTCAGTTCTGGCATGCGGTCCCAGGTAAGTCGGGTTCTAAAACATGGTCGAGTCACCTCTATTTCACTTTGCTGGCAGAAAAATAGCACGTTAAAATGACACATACACAGTCCTTGCAAATTCTGATTTTACTTCCTAGGCTGAGTCGACTTGAATTGAGCCATTCTTCTCTTCTTTTACCAAGTCAAAAGCTTGGTAACGTGACAACAAGTTGGCAGTTTGGTTTCCTATTTTCTTTTGTCTTTTATTGTTACTTATTACTTGCATTGGTTGCGCCCTAATTTGGGTGATTTGGGCGACAGTTTAAACAGCTAAAATAACTTAGAGCTTTTGCATTTTGAGTTGTATAACAACTCTCATCACATACGCCTCTTATCGCCACCTTTTGGTTCATATATATCGGCCTTTTTAATGGCCTTTAAGAAGCATTGATATATATATATATATATATATATATATATATTTATAGTAAATACATACATATATATACATATCGATCAATCACACACATATTGCATTTTTGCACATAGGTATACTTAGGCATTTCTGTCTACGCATGCTCATACGTGCATATGACCATATGTGTACATCGTTGACTGTATATATACATGTATATTTAATATATATATATATACACGTACCTATATACTTAACCATTCACAACCTTCAAGTATCTCAAACTCATCAAAGACATTTAACTCAAATCGCCAAGACGAACAAAAGGGAATCATAAGCAATTAACCCTATCTTCCCATCAACTGAAAAGAACAACAACGTGGTTCAACACATACTGACATTAACTCCAACATTTCATTCATCCCAGAAGCATTGACCAAGGTTTTACTTACCGAATCCTAGACTAACTTGACTTAACTAGACTAAACTAGGTCGTGGGTGTGTGATAGCTCAAGTAGGTAAATTAGTGGTTACCATACCAAACTCCTCTCCTCGGTAATACTCTCCCTCTCCTTATTGGAGGGCTTGATTCTTTCCTGCATCGAACTTAGTGCATCATAAACGTAGTTAGCCGATCACATGAAAATCATATCCCTCATGTATCATTTGAACCATTAAAGCATTAAAAAGCAATAACATCATAATGCATATTCATGTATTTCATTCACCCATTGAACATATTAAAGTCATAATTTTGCATTTAATATCATATTTACTCATAAAGGTAAAAGTGATCCGGTAACTGAGAAACAGGGTGTAACATTTCACTCCAAACTTTTATTTTTGAATTTGAACCCCATTTCTAACATCAATTTTGGCCCCTCTTTTAAAACAATTTTTTATAATAATAATAAAACATAAGTTGTCTTTTTGAATAATTTAAAATTTATTTTTCAACAACTTAGGTCAAATTATTAAATTATTTCCCTTGCACCACTCCATTAGCCTATGGAAATAAAATAATAGGCTAAGGCTTTTCATTGGACTTATGCTTGAGTAGGAGACATGATAGTCCTCCCTTACCAAAATTGCTTGCCTTCAAACAATTGCAAAGTTGAATTCTCTAAAATTTACTCTTCTTTCCAAGTGGCATCTTTTGTTGGAAGTTCACTTCAACGGACCAAATATTTTGAAATGCTCTTGTTTCTCAATTTTCTCTCCACACATTCATGATCGCTTCGAGTACGAGAATCAACTTGTCTTCATCATCAAGTGGAGGCAACTCTACTGAAGTTGTGATTTGTTGACCAAGTGCCTTTTTGAGACATGAAACATATTATGAATTCTGCTTCGTTCTAGTAACTCTAGTTTATGAGCAACCTCTCCAATCCTCCTCAAGATCCTATTGGGTCCATAGAAATGCAGCTCGAGCTTTTTAGCTACACTTCTCTTGAGGAATGATTGTCTATAAGGTTGCAACTTTCAAAAAACCAAATAACCAATTTCAAAAGTTCTTTCCAATTTGTGCCAATCTGCATACGTCTTTTGCTGATTTTGAGCCAGTTGGAGATTTTCCTCAAGTATTTTCAAAGTTTCTTGGCTTTGTTGAATCAAGTCTTTTGCTTTTGGTATTTTGTTGTCAATGATGATCAAATCCATAAAAAGATAAAGCATCATATACATATAAAACTTTGAAAGGAATTGTAGCAATGGACATGTGATGTGTAGTATTATAGCAACGCTCTCAAAGATAGAGC
The DNA here is from genome assembly GCA_007258455.2 of Sequoia sempervirens. Lineage (NCBI taxonomy): Eukaryota > Viridiplantae > Streptophyta > Pinopsida > Cupressales > Cupressaceae > Sequoia > Sequoia sempervirens. The sequence continues at coordinate 8,014 of VDFB02384759.1, read as the reverse complement.
CAGTTGATCCATGCCTTTTGCTGTCTTGTTACATAGTGTCGTAAGTAACCCTCAATCCATTTGTTCACAATTTCAATTTGCCCATCAGTTTGTGGGTGATAACTTGTTCAAGGAGTAAGCTCAATTCCTGTCAATTTGAAGAGCTCTTGCTAGAAAAGATTGAGGAATTTGCTATTTCTATCACTTAATATTGTTCGAGGCAAATCATGGAGTCTAAAAACTTTTTGAAGAATAATTTAAATACTTGAGATGCCTTATTTTTAGAAGAGATAGTGAAAAAATATGCATACTTGTTAAGTCTATCAGTCACAACAAAGATAAAATCCTTACCATGAACCTTTGAGAGTCCTATGATGAAATCTATTGAGATGCTCTCTCATTTCTGATTTGGAATTGGTAGAGTCTGCATTGGACCTACTAGAAAATATTGCTCAATCTTATTTTGTTGACAAACCATGCATTCTTTGATGTGCTTAAGGCATTGATTCCTTTTTAAGTGAACCTTTCCTTGATTTGTTTGTATGTCTTGAAATACCTTGAATGCCCTACCAAGGGGGTATCATGGATTGTCCTTAAAATTTTTATCCTTCATTTTTGACTCAAGGACAAGATATTCTCTATCCTTGTAGAGCATGAGCTCATTTGCTACTCGATATTTATCATCTTTCAACTTGCCTTCCATGATGTTAGGAGCAAAGGTATTCTTACAATATAATACTATGATTCCATCTTTCCAATCTATTGAAATATTAGTGATAGAGAATAGAGTGGGCTTCCTTGACAAGGCATGTGCTACTATACTTTTTTTCCTTTTAATATATTCAATGTCAAAGTCATAGGCTTGGAGTTTACTTAGTCATATCTATTGTCCTTTATTCAAATCCTTTTGGTTGAGAAAGTACTTCAAGTTGTTGTCTGTTTTCACCACAAATTTACCACCAACTAGATATTGCTTGAACTTGGTCAGTGTATGGATGATGGCCAACATCTTTTTGTTGTAGATTGAGAACCTTCTCATTGCCTCATTGAATTTGCGGCTCTCAAAAGCTATTGGGTGCTAATTTTGCATTAGAATTGCTCTAATCCCTTCTACAGATGCATCACATTCTAACACAAAGGGAAGTGAGAAAATAGGAACAGCCAACATATGACATGAATTCATCACCTCCTTGAGCTTGTCAAAAGCTTGCTATGTTGTGTCAGTAAATGTGAAAGCTCCCTTCTTAGTCAAATTAGTTAAAAGGTGCTTCCAATTGTGAGAATCACTTAACAAATCTTTGGTAGTAGTTGTTGAGTTCGAAGAGTCCTCTCAATTGTGTTGAAGTCTTTTGGGGAGACCAATCCAAGATAGCTTGTATCTTCTCTTGATCAACTTGAACTCTCCAAGCATTGATAACATGACCTAGATACAAAATCTCAGATTCTCAATCATTCCAAATTCACACTTGGATTCCATTGCAAATAATTCCTATACCTCTAGAATGCCCAAAACTTCATTCAAATGTCTCAAGTGTTCTTTCCAAGTCTTGCTATAGATGAGGATATCATGAAAAAAAATCAAAACAAATTTTCTCAATTGACTGTTGAACATTGGACTTATGCAAGACTAAAAAGTGGTTGGAGCATTAGTCAAAACAAATGGCATGACTAAAAACTCATAATGTCCAAAGTGACACCTAAAAACTGTCTTGTAATGTCCTCATCTCAAATCCTGTTCTACTAATATTTTGTTTTGAGGTCTATCTTTGAGAAATAGACTGCTCCATGTATCTCATCAATAAGCTCATTGATCTTGTGAATTGGGTATTGTAATGCCCCAAGCCGACATGCTTAGAACAAAACCTAATGGAACAACTTTTATTTTTGAAACAATGACAATGACATTGATAATGCAACAATGACATGTCGCACTTGCACAACAACGTGCATAGGAGTGTCACAATGACAAGAACAACAAGACAAATTCACCATTGCATAAGCAAGGTGGCAACAGTGGAAGACTAACCATTCGTGGGATAAATCCACTATGACAAACAAACAAGATAGAGAGGAAAACACCTACATGGTGATTGGTTACTAAACCACGACCGCGTTCTCTCGCAACACCACACCAGGATAGGATGAGGGAATTATCAACCTCCAATCCACATCCGTACACACTAAACAAATCTAAATATAGGAGCAAACCTTCACAAGAGGTTGCCTAACGAAGAGGCATAACTCTCCACTAATTGGAATGACGACGAACCACTACCTGACAACCGCACATTTCCCAAGATGTTTTGTCACAACGTGACATCACACAATGGAAGAATACTACTCCACAACACCCCATGACCTATGAGGGATGTGGATGAGACCAACAAGGCCAACCCTGAAGGATTACAACCTTCTCAAGTCTTCACAAGACTAGGTGCACTATCTCCCTAACCCTAGGTTTGACAACCAGACAATTTCGGAAGAAGGCATGCAAAACGAGGCAAGAGAAGCCATAAGTTCTCAATAACAACACATAAGAACTAGCTCACAAAACCACTAGAACCTTGGGACCATGAGGAACAACTTTCGTTTACATGGTTTTCCCATACGAAGCTCTAAAACAAAGAAGAAAGATCAAGTCTTGAGACAAAGATACATGACTAGGTTTTTTGAGGGTTTCGATGACTAAAACAGCTGGAATGGGAAAGATACAAAGCATAAAAATTATTCGTTAGTGGCATTAGACTTAGAAAACCATTGGCTAATTGTGGTAGAGAGGGTTAACATTCTGTTTTTTGTATCAGAATGAGGCCGCCCAAACATAGGACTAGGTAGCCCAAATAGAGTTAGACAAAAGAATCTTAAGCTTGCAAAACCAGGCTGCCCAAACATGCAACCAGGCACCCGATTGGACTTAGTCACATTGTGGTTAGTTCGGTCAATTCTGGGCAAGACAGGGTTGTCTAGATATAGTACTAGTCCGCTCAACTGTGAAATGTGGTCACTAAATTCATTTTTAGCACCAATTGAAATATTCCTAAGTTCATTTTAGCCTTTGCACATTATAATATTGACAAGCATAAAGTAATCGTGCGTGATACCCACACCGAGACATGTAAATAAGCCAGTAGCCTTCTCTATTATCAATTTTACATTTGTCTCAAAGAGAGGTCCTTGACATCAATATTACAATTTGTATGAAAGGAAAACATCTAAATACATGAATTAAACTTGGTAGAACATGGTACCATGATGTCCCTCAATCCACAAACCTCCGATCCCTAACAGTGGCTCCATGCCACCTCATGGAATCAAAAGATCCACTCCCACCTTTCTAGGAGATAGTCAAACAGGCCACAAGCATAACACTCACGCCAAACACATGGGGAGAGGGCTTACACACCATACACAATGAAAGCACTCCACATACACATCAATTAAAGCATTCATCCAACAACACTAGATGGATCAAATACAAATAGGACCAAATACAAGATCTCAGTGAGCAAGTTCACTAATGTCACATCACAATCCACATTGGGCAAACTCACCAATGGAATAACAACAAGCACATGGAAGGAAATTGTAATGAACGGACTAATTTTTTTTTTTTAAATGCAATTACAATCAACACGCACCCGTTAAGGTTAGCTCTAAAACCAAAACGTTGCGTAAGCAACTCTAACCAAGAATGTACACCAGGATCCCGATGTGGGCAAGGTGTGAGCATGTGGTCAGAGGATCTAATGCAGATGCAAACTGAAAGGGAACTCTAACCAAGAATGCGTCTAGGACAGACGAGCATATGGTCAGAGGATCTAGATGCAAGATGAGCTGAAGTAACCCTAACCAAGGATGGCGCCGAGTGATGGCGAGCATATGGTCAGAGGGTCCCTACAACTACTAACTGAAAGTAAATAGGCGGCAAGCCAGCCTCTTCCACTTATGCAGCGGGAAGTACAATAAAGTAAATGAAAGATAGAGAGGAGAATTGCTGATAGTACTACTAATCAGCTTACAATATGTTAGAATGCTTGCCAAAGCCCAGTAATTCAAGTTCTTCAATGCTGCAATAACATATAAGACTTCCTCAATGCTTAACAAACCTCTCTAAACTCAGACTCCTCACAAATCTGCATTTATATATGACTGATATAACAGACCAGCAACTGAAATGAAGCAATCAGCAACTCTAGAATCCACCAAAATACTCACAACTCACTCAATACTTGCCGGAATGACATGAGACTTGATGCAAACGAATGCTAGGATGATGACAATGAGACCTAGACTGAGAATCGACCAACAAAATGCAATATTATTTTTGTGCACACTTTCCAAGACAGCCCAGAATGGTACGGCCAAGGAGGGGCGATTTTTTAATATAAAATTCTAGACACCTCTAAAAAATCTGGAAACTCCCAAGAAGGGTCGCCCCAAGCTGGAAAACACAAAGGAAAAACACCCAGAATGATAGTATTTTTATTTCAAGAGATATGAGCAATTCTTACAATCAGCTGTGATATTCAGCAACTCCAAAAACATGACTAAATGCAAGGAAACTGAACTAATATGCTGGGAATTCAAATGCAATGCTGAAAACAAACTCAATACAATCTACCTCTCAACTAGTTGCTATCTTTCAAGCAAGAAGATGAGCCAAGCTAGGAGGTGTGCTTTCCTCGAAGCAATCTGTCACCATTTAGGCAGCATAACTTTACTGAAAATATGAGATGATCAACTGAAGAGAAGAGGTCTCCTTTTATAAGCTTGAAGAGAATCTCCAGAAGTCTCTAGAAGGTGCGCCAAAAACAGAAGTCAAGGCATTTCAAATTTAAGTTGACTCTTTTCCCTCCAAGGTGGCGTCCACTTTCAAAGAAGCAATAATATTCACTTTTTTCATTAAAATAGTCTTCCCTTCAAGTTGGCGTCCAACTCTCCTTATGCATTTTTGAACCTTTGATTTATTTAATCTTTCTGATGAGGCATTCACCCATAAAGTCCCCTTTTTAAAACAACATAAAGTTATAATGCTAGGCCAAGGGGGTTATAATATTAAATATAACATTATAATATGAAAATAACTTATCTCTCCATAAAAATGCCCCAAAAATCCAGAAACATCAATACCAACTGAATCGCCTAAAGGAGAGGACCAACTGAACTGAAACCAACCCGTCCACTGCCAGAAATAGAATTTACTAAAAACAGTAAATTTATGAAGTTGCTCAGAACACCAAACGACCTACACCACTGCGAAGCTCTCTGAAAACCCAAAAAGAATCTGCAAACCAAATTCCAAACTTCAAGTAACCACCTCCTCAAAAATAGGAAACCCTAATTTCACCCTTCGAGTAGCCTACGGGTCTCCGGAATAGGCCAACGGTCAACTGAATCAATCACAATTGAGAAGGGGACATTACAAAAATTGTCATCTTTCAGGTGCTACTCAACTACACTAGGGTTAGATATTAGAGAGCAAGAGAGGGAGTGTCATCGAGACACTTGTTGATGTTTACAGCGTCGGAATAATCTTCCAGCTAGATCACATGAAGAAGACAATTAAATTGTAGCCTATTGGCTATTTAATTGATAATAGCGATTTCATGAAATGATACGTCTCTTGTTAAATAATGATTAATACGTAATTAATGAGAAGAGGCACAATTTATCTTAGAGGCGCGATCTTCAAGGAGGCCAACATCTTGCTTGTAAGAGACATGCCTTTTGAATGAGGCCGACATGTTTGTGGAGGGTCACGTCTCTTCCTTCACATTGTATATATACTCATTGGTTGCAACTCATTTGATCATCCATTCCATTCATTGTTCATTCTTGAGATCGAAATATTCAAGTGCGAGTTCTTCATCAAGGGCAAATCGATATAGTAGAAGGCCGAGTCTTCATCATCAGTGAATTGCTTCATTGTGTTTCTGTGTTGCATCATTTTGTGGTGCTTATATTTTGGCCTTCATATCGGCCTCTTGTAAGGAGACAATTGTTGTTATGATTCAATATATAAGTGATATATTGTTGGTGGGTTTTTCTCCCTCAAGTGGAGGGTTTTCCCAGGGTATCTGTTGTGTTATTGTGTTGAATTTTGAATTAATTTTCTGTGCTCTAATTTGATCATAAAACTAACATGGTATTAGATATTGAAGATTAATTGTATTTTTATATTACAGTGATACTCTTTATTCTCTTTCTCATCGTTGATTACTTCTATCTCTTCATCAAGATGGTGAACGGTCTTAAGATTGAGGATAGACTTGAGGGAGCATCAAATTTCACATCTTGGAGATTCAGAATTATGCTCACCTTGGAAGAAAAAAAATTGGTTGAGTTTGTGGAGAGCAAAGTCCCCGAGCCTATGGATGAGGAAGAGAAGGTTCAATGGAAGAAGAAAGATATTAAGGCGAAGAAGATGTTAGTTGATTCCGTGAAGGATCATATTGTTCCTATTGTCTCCAAGTTGAAGATGGCAAGAGAGATGTTCAAACCTTGAGGAGGTGTACTAAATCAACAACACAAGCCGCAATTTAAATTAAGCAAATAACCCATCATGTGAAGATGGCTAAAGGAGAATCTGTTATTGCTTACTTCATGAAGATTTCCGAATTGAGAGATCAACTCTCTACAATTGGTCATGTGGTTGATGAGAAGGACTTGACCATGCTTGGTCTTAATGGTCTTCCTTCATCTTGGGAGTTGTACATTCAAGGAATCAGTGCAAGATCGAAACTTCCTAAGTTTGATCGTTTGAGGGTGGATTGCATTCAGGAGGAGTCTAGGTTGGCCGCAAGAGGAATTTGTCAAGGCTCTACTAATGAAGACATTCATGTTCTCGCTACTCAATCCTCGAAGAAGAAAGGGAAAGATGGGAAGAAAGGATATTTCAAGAGGAATATAGATAAAGGAGCTGATGGTGCTCCCGCATTCAAGAAGAAGAGGGACCTCTCCAAAGTCCAATGCTTTAGATGTGACAAGTATGGTCACTTTGCTAAAGATTACCAACTAGGCCTACAATAGGCTACAATTGTAGATGTTGATGAAGTCTCTCTGAAAAAGGACTCATGTGAATACCTATTCTATTTGGCATTGTCAAGCAATGTACCTACCGACACCAACACTTGGTTGATTGATAGTGGTGCCTCTTGGCACATCACTGGATTTAGGGAGCATCTAACTAATTTGGTGGAGAAAGATTCTAGTGAACAAGTCATTATTGGAGATGATGCTAGTTACTTTGTGAAAGGAATTGGGACCTCCACTATTCACTTGAATTCCGACATTTCCTTGTAGTTGAATGATGTTCTATTTGTTCCAGACATCAAGCGAAACCTTGTTTCCATTTCAGCCTTGGAAGACAAGGGGTACCAAGTTGCATTCTCTAAAGGCAAAGTTCTTGTGTGGATGAAGAATTCCAACTTCAAGATTGCTCTACAGGCTATGTACTCGTCCACTTCAGGCTCTAGTGCATGATTCTTCAAGTATGTGTGAACTTTGGCATCGAAGATTGGCTCACCTCCACTTTCGAGCTCTACCTATCATGGAGAAGATGGTCACGGGCCTTCCAAAGTTCAACCAAGAGCACAAAGGTACTTGTAGAGGCTGCGCTTTGGGTAAGAATACAAAAAGTCCATTTCATAGTAGAGAAAGTAGATCCAAATGTATTCTAGATCTCATTCATTCTGATTTATGTGGTCCAATGTCTGTTGCTTCTTCGAGTGGTTTCTTGTATTACATTCTTTTTATTGATGACTACTCTAGAAAGACTTGGATTTATTTCTTGAAATCTAAAGAATCTGAGGAGGTATTAGAAAGGTTCAAGGAATTCAAAGCTCAGGTGGAAAATATGTCCAGGAAGAGGATCAAAGTCCTAAGATCCGATAATGGAGGAGAGTACACTTCCGACAACTTTCGAAACTATTGCATTGAAGTTGGGATTAAGAGGGAGTTCAGTGTCCCTTATAATCCTCAACAGAACGGTGTTGCTGGAAGGAAGAATAGATCGATCATGGAAGCAACTAAAGCC
>VDFB02384758.1:0-36972 GCA_007258455.2 Sequoia sempervirens | reverse complement strand
ACTTACTGTGTGTGCATTCAAACTTGTGGCTCCTTATACACAAACAAAGTGTCTACAAGGAAGTGGGATATCAACCTAGAGCGTACCACTTCCCACTTTGGTGCACTTGATGTTGATGATGAGCCAACTAGCAAGCATGAGAGTGATAGCTTAGTGCCAAGTGGCACTCATTTGTGGTTCTTCTAATTTATCAGCATCGGCACTAATCTAATAATATGGATGGTGATGATGATATTTGTTGATGATGATTCTTGCCACTTAACATTATTACTTTTAAATTATATATATATATATATCATTTAAGTTTGACAAATATTTGACTATTAATATGGTGGTTTTGTTTATTATATAATATAAGATGCTGTGTAGTGTATTTACTTAATACTGCTGCAAATACGTAAATATTTCTGATTTTTATATGTTTTGCATGCATGAATCCAAAATGAATCAAACTCCCCAAATTTTTTTTTTTTGAGCAAACCCATGAACTAAACCCTTGAATCTGAACCTAAACTAGTACCAAGGCCAAGAATTTAGTTAACTACCTGGTGAGAATTACTCAATATTCTATTATCCTAAGTAAACTTATTGAGTGCAACATTACACAAACGCTTTTGCATATTATGCAAGGGTTCATAGGAAGACAACTAATATATTTTTATTTTCTCCAATACAATTGTAGTAACATGAGTGGAATACTATCTCTTCTATTCAATGCTCAAGTAAACTTGTTGATGGGATATTATACTGATTCCTGGGCATGTAGTAAATCTGCCAATAATATATTCTCTCTCTAAAGAGTGGTTGAACAAAATATGTTGTTTGGACTTCCAAATTAGTTAGCGCATCATAACAAGAAGATGACTATCAATGTCAAAGGGGCAATTGTCTACCAATAGGTTTGCAATTCATTGTGCTGAAAAGTGTTCCTTATGGGTATATCAGTCAGTCCCTTTAATCCCTCCTAGTATACTTGGTGGAAAATTTTGACAGTCCCTCTCCATTGTTTTATACAGACGATATAAAAATTCTCCTTTCAAATATGGAATAGGGATTACTGCACATTCTGTTCTACACCAAAAATACAACTATGTAATTTAAATTTAGGTTACTTTGAACTAAAATTTAATGTCAAGGAAACACTACGATGTAAATATAGAGACAATATGCCACTTCCACCTATATGATTTCTTGTAATAGTGTTTCCTATTATAAAGCACTTTACAAATCTGAAAAATAATTATAATTTAATAAACATAACTCTCAAACAATGATGATATGAAATTAAAATCTCAAATTGGCATAGTTCATTTCTAAACCATCATTGCTTAAATAAGAGAAAGAATCACAAACCTCTATTAGAATCGCAAGATCAATAACAATGCTTGTTACATATCCCAATACAAGACCAATAATGCCTCTTGCAACTGATGAAGAACCAATATCAACGTCAATCTGCACAAGTAGAAATGGATTATGTTTAGCAATTATAATGAAGAAATATAAGACAATATATAGCACAACATAAAATATATTGTTCTTTAGGAAGATAGGAGAGCAAGTTCATATTCAATGTTTTTGAAATCAACACTTGACATGAAAACTCAATGAAGAAAAATTAAGATTAAAATTATAATAATAACACAAAAGACATGCAATTTAATGTATATGTAAAGCATCTTTGAATGATCAATGGGAAATCAGATCATAGAAAAACAATAACAAAAGCTGAAGACAAAGTGTAATGTCCCTAATCGGGAATGCCCTAAATTTTCCCTAATTCCTTAATTTCAAATAATAAAATGAGTTAGAGAATACTTTTCACCTGATTGAAACCTTGATTGAAAACTTGCACATAGATTAGAACTATTTCCTATAATCAAATTGATTAGTGGAATGGAATCATTTATCACAACAATAATAGTTAGTAGTTTACCATAACTAGGAATTAATAAACTATTGACCAATCATTAATGCAATCACAGAGTACTCCTAACATCCTTGGAGGATTCGATTCAGCATGATGGAGGGGTGACATTGCGAAAGGTGTCATGGTAGCCAACTCTCCTAGGCCCAAGGGGAATACCCTTTTGAGACAAAGGCAAGTACCCCCTTGGCCGTTTGTGGGCTCATCTTGTCCCCCCCACAAGTGGCATACCTAGAAGAGACTCGCTCGTTGTACTCCTTTGGCAATCTCCTTATATTGTTACATCATGATAGGGGAGTGAGGTTACAAAGGGTGTCCCGGTGGCTCTACTCTCCTAGCCCCAAAGGTGGTACCCTTTGAGACAAAGGCAAGTACCCCTTTGGCCTCCTTGGCACTACTTGGTCCCCCATTATAGGACACATTGGTCCTCCATTATAAGACATTGGTTCCTCCATTATAGAACACATTGGTTCTCCATTATAGAAGACATAGGTTCTCCATTATAGGACACTCAGTCCTCCATTATAGAACGCATAGGTTCTCCATTATAGGACACTCGGTCCTCCATTATATAACACATAGGTTCTCCATTATAGAGGTGGCATACCTAGGAGGGTGCCCCATTGCTGTCCCCTCTTGTAATCTCCCTTCTTCTATCATGATTCAAATACACACATAGTAATTTAATCAAATTCAGACTTGCAAATAATCATATCAGCAATATCAAATTCAGACTGGCAAATAATCATATCAGCACTATGAAATTCAGATTAGCAAATAATCCTATCAGCAATACATAATGGATTATGATTCTATTAGCATAGGATATGAATGAAAACCTTGATCCTATTTAAATATTTATTATATCCTTTAATTATTCCATTAACTTACAATACAAGCTGGACCTTTATTGCTCGCAGATCTCTTACTTTGCTTTTTTCCTAATTCCTTAATTGATGCCTCTCTTTCTTCTATATAGGGTCTCCTCTCTTATATCCTCCACTTTGGAGAAGAGGTAATGATGATCTGGTAGAGGCTGTTCCTTTTGTTTTTGGGAAGATCGGGCTCTTCTTAATTGCTGGTCTTCCATAATTTAACTGTGGCTGTTGCTAATATTATCGCTGTTGCTCAATATGCTTTCCTTTAGGAATCGATGGTTTTAGGATTCCCTCTATTAATATATTTTATTTAATATTTCTTTTTTGATATATTTTATTAATATTATTTTATACTGTTTTCTTGTGAATATTATCTTTATTACTATGATATTTATAATTAGTATTTATATCCATTACGATAATTCCATTATAATTATACTATTTTCTAGGATAACTATAATTATAATAATAGTATTTAGATTGCAATTACTTATATTTATATTTTGATATTTATTGGATTTTTTTATTCATATTTGGTGTTACAATTTCGGGGAACATGACACAACGGACACAAAAAATGTGCTTTATAAACAAGAGCTTGACAAAATATTCAATGCGAAAACTTAAGGTTGAGTTGGGAGGTGGAGTTGAAGATTAACATCTTAGGTCAGGATCATCTCCCAAACATCTCCCATTTATAATATTTGGCTAATAACTTTGCAATCACTAATAACTATTTCTATATTGACCACATATGAATAAGCCTATTTGTAAGATTGTTTGAATTCCATGCCATTGTGAAGTTAAGATTAGGATGTACTGAGCTTCAAGTTGTTAAGTTGCATAGGTCTATTTTTTTCATTTGAAGATTGCTTGCCTCAATGGGACCATCATGAAACCAGAGAAATATATATTAGCAGTGAATTGGATTTAGAATGAGGAGCTACTCTAGTTCAAGCACAATCACCTCGAGTAGTCTTATAAATCTCTTCATGTATGTCTCTATTTCATTTTCCTCAATTAAGTCAATGGTATCAATAATAAGCTCTACGGAAGGAGACCTAAATATCAAAATAAGGTGTCGGAGAAGAAAGATAACCTCAGTACCTCAATTAAAGTCATTTCCTTGGGTAACAAATTGAAAGAGTGAGATATAGATACCTATTATGGCTTCAGTGGAAGTTGTTCATATATCAGATTTGGAGAAGACAGATAACCTTAGTACCTGAATCAAAGTCATTTCCTTGGCTAACAAGTTGAAAAATTAAGATATGGATACATATTATGGCTTGGGTGGAAATTGATCATATATCAGATTTTGTAGAGTAGGAATGTTTTGATAAAAAAGGAGTATACATATTAGAAATGAAAGATAATACAGAATCTCAAAGCCTTTTACAAGCCATAGAGGCCATAAGGCAATAGTGTATAGTTACTAAAAGCTGCTACAACAGATATAAAATGATATTTAGAGAGATAAAATCTAAAACAATAGGTTTTTGAAGACTTGTATTGTAACATACAATTTCGTATTTTTTTTGAAAATCTCTGTTTGTTGATACTTGTTTTTAATGATGTGTTTGTATTTGGTTTTCAATGCGCTTAGATGACCATAATAAAAAGAATAGATTGCAATGGACAGGAAATACAAATAACTAAACCCTTTCAATATTGATTGAAACAAAACAACTTGAATATTCATTTTCTGTTTTAAATCAGAACATTACAATGCATTAATCAGACCTGGTAAAGCTTGTACAGCAGCAAGGAACCTCTGATTTTTGCAGCAAACAATTGCCTTAGCCTCCCAAGCGCCACATTCTCCTACGCGAAGACCTCTTTTTTCAACCCCAAAATCCAGCAATTAAAGTCCACACATGCTGGTCCAAAGCAAGGGTTTCCTAGCAGCAAAATGGCATCCTTCTCTCAAGCTCGACCTTCCCTAGAAAATCAAATACAGCTTCAAAAATTACAAGTTTATGCCCTTTGGAATTGCCTTGAAATGAGTCTTTCAGGGAATCAAAACCCATAATGATTTCCCCAACCATCTGAAAGCCATGAGTGAAAAACCAAATTCAGGTCCAAAACCAAAATACCCAGATAATGAAGAAAAACACACCAAAACCTTTACCAATCACTCCAAAACTAAAAACTAGCAAGCCACACCAAAAAAACTCTTCAAAATACTGAAAAATATTCTATTTTAAATCTCCCAAAACGAACTCTGTGAAGCAATGTATGATCCCTATTGTAGAATCACTCTCTATTTGATTAGGGAGGATATTTCACCACCGAAACTAGACCAAGCGAAGAAGGTTTTCGTCCCCAGTTTGCAGCCCAAGCACTATGGAAGAAATCCAGCAGCATTCTGTTATGTTGTCAAAGCCAAGATGTGAAAATGAGAGCCAAACTTAGAATATAACGAATTAGGGCGATGGACTTCAAAAACTTCTCCAATTCCTCCTAGAAACCGACGCCCATTCTTGAGCCTTCTAAAAATTTAAAAACATTTTAATTTATCTTCTGCTCTAGGCGCCCATCTCAAGAGGCAAATATAATATCAATTTATCTTTTAAAAACAACTTTAAGTGGCTTCACTAGGCTCAAGGTACTTTTCGAATGACCACTTTTACCCCTCAACTTAATTTTATAATATAGCTTTATAAAATGACTTAAGTGGTCGAATTAAACAAATAACCAATACTGCAACCTTAGGCTCTCCGAAAATAAACTGAGTAATAATACTATTGCGAGTACGATGGTTTGAGACCAACTCCCAAAGATGACTTGCTATAAATAGCAGTGCTATAAATAGTATGTGCCAAACACCCAAACTGAGCGAACTGAAGACCCATAGAAGAATACTGTGACCAACTAAAGATAGCAACATCATGACCGACCATTGCTAAAAATAGAAACCCCTCCAAAAACCCCCAAATTGAACTGCTAAGAATAGTACTTACTATAAATAGCATACTACTAAAAATAGTGACTCCAAATGCATTTTGAGCACAAATCGGGCAGTCGTCGCAACTTGCTAAAAATAGTAAGTCCGAAAAAGGTTGTCAAATGCATATGCATGTCATACCGTTGCAAAGCTCTCTGAAACCTCGAAAGAATCCAGAAACCAATCCTGCACGCAAACTCCTGATTGAAATGCATGTCACATCCCTCTAAAGCTCTCTAAAAAACCCAGAACGAATCTATTAACCAAACTGCAAAACTCCAACATGCAAACCCTTGAATCCACAAAAGAAGCCTCCAAACCGCTAGAAACCTTAATTCTGCATATGACTTGCCTACAAGTATCCGATAATAGGCCAACAGTCACTAGGAAGAGTAGTGCTAAAAATGGGGACATTAAAAATAAGGGGTTACTTTCATGGGAGCACTAATGAGAGGCATAAATGTTCCATTTCATCCCATATTCTAGCCTTTTTCACATACCTTAATACCCATTTTCATACTCTATTTTCATACCATACTATATCATTTTACCACCTTTGTGTTGCATATGATTAAATATAAATTAGGGATATTTAATATTGTTTTGAGGTAAAATAAGATAAAATAAATATTAGATTGTATTTACTAATATTTGTTGTCATGCCTTGAAAAAATAAATCTTGCAACATGCTATTGGAGGAAGAGAGAACAAACTTCCTGTAGCCCGAGAATACATTTGGCAACAAATAATTTCAGCTATTAATCTATTCTTGAGTAATTATTTGTTGTGTTAAATATTAGTTATCTTGTTATAACAAATAGTGACTTATTTTTATGCTCATATGACATGAATAGTATGTATTATTTGTTGTTACAACTAATAAAGTTGTGATGGATGTAGGCGAAGAAAATAGCTATTTTCATGGCAAAACAAACTCCTAAATTTATGGCTACTTTTATTCCAACTCACAAGCCATAAATAATGTCATAAGAGATGGCAACAGAATAGGAGAAAATGCTATAAAATAGAGTTGTAGAAATGTAATAAGAATCGGAGAATAACGTATGAATAATGTTTGAAAATAGTGTTGTAGAAATGTAATAGTGTAGAAAGAATAGTGCATAAAATAATGTAATATTTTTCATGAGGATATAATATATTGTAATGTCCCCATTTTTGGGTTCCCTTATAGCGTAGTTGGCACTAACCTTGTGAATGTGTGTCAACGTTATCAAAGGAATTATTTGAAGATTCCAATGAGCTCAGGAGGTCTAGAGGACTCATATGCCACTTTGCGAGGTGATTTTTGGCTTCTGGTGTGCTCTCCAAGATTCTTGGAAAGGGTGTCTATTTATAGTAAGTCACCCAGTTGGCTCCGTTTATTATTATTCTTCATTAGGATCACTCCAATGTAGTCAGTTTTTTATTCTGATGCATTTTGGAAGTTTCCGTAAAATGGGTTTATTAATGGATTTATTTTAATTATTTTACTAAGGTCTCCAAATATTAATTAAAATATTTAGAAACCACCTTAGTGTTATAGTTTGTCGAAACTGGGATGAAATGTTTTAAATCTTGAATGTTAAAAAACAGGGACCTTGCATGTCAAAATATTATTATTCAAAAAGGGTCTTTTGGAGCCAAAAAGGAGTTATTTTTATTAAAAGTGAGTTTTTAAATATAACCTCTCGAAAGTTCAGGGGAAAAGTATAAAAGGAGGTTTGGAGAGCTCATTTGGATATGCTTGAATATTATTTTGGATATGACCTTTTCTGGTTTATGACTGGTTTCCACTACTTTTTGAGGATGAGAACCCTCAGAAGGAACAATAGTTGCAAAAGTGAAAGATCTCCCAAGGTTGCTTGCTGAAGGCTTCATTTAGAGGTCTTGTCATAGCTTGTTATCGCAGATTTTCAGAATTTGTTTTTTTGCAAATTAGAGGTTTGTTTCAGTGATCTACACACAGGGAATATATTGCAGAATGGTGTTATTTGTGAATGCCTTCATTGTTGGTTGCTCCATTCAGGGGTTATTCTGGTGATTGAATAGATCAATTTGCAGCCTTTATTCGAGAGAATTGTTGAAGGGTTTGAGGAGAAAAATTGATAGTGAATTAGAGAAGATATTGGGAGATTTTTTGAAGGAGAAAAAATCATTTTGTGACCCCTATGCTGGCCATACACCTTCAGCAAGGCCGTACAACTTCAGCAGGGGCATGTGACTCTATCCAAAGCAAACGTCTAGGTTTAGGATCAAATATCACTCCCATTTGAGGCATCTAGGGTGAAGAGATTGCTGCATATCTGTTTGACAATGGAGAAGTGAGGGTTTGGTGATTTGTGAGCGAATTTATGCACCAGCTTGTTGGTTTTATGCAATCAGACCTACAACTTCTTATAGCAGCAAATGGATATGCATCTACTGAGTTTTTAATGCATTTGGGTTGTGATTGGTTTATGCATTTTCTTTATAATCTAGTTAGTTTAGCTATTTGTTTATTTCGCATTTCCTGGCAAGCTAAAATACAAAAAATCAATAAGCACAAAACAAAAAAACAAACAACAGATTGGGGTTGGACATTACAGTGGTATCAAAGCTAGTTTTCCTGCCAGCTTGTTGGAGTTCTAACTTTTTCCACAATTCTTCAGTTGCATGTTGTTTAGTAGTGTTTTCAGTTTCAGTGGTTCACATCTATTTTGCATGTTGATGACCAGCACCTGCATGTCTATTTTCATGCCTCTCTTTGACAGTTGTTAGAAGCAAAGTTTAAAAAGATGACTATAGATAAGTCTATAGTTGAGTTGATGCAGGAACTAAGCATGCTACAGAAGGAACCTGACATTAAAAAGACATGTTCAAGGATTGTTGCAAAACCTAAACATTTGGATGGAGAAGATGCCTTGACATATGAGGAATGTGTGACATAGCCCCAGAACGACCTCTTAGACATGCATGTCACTGGTGATGATGAGGATTTGTTTGACAAAAAGACAAAATAGTAGCCTTGAATCCTAATTCGAATTCATCCAGTGATGATTCTAAGACTAATGACTTCCTAGATGATTCTAGTAGATTTGATGTTTATGATGAGTTCACTAATGTACCTTCAAAAGAAGAGCATGTTGAGGGTAATTATGACGATGTCTTCAAATCAGTTAATGATGATGATTCTACATTTAATTTCAATGATGATGATACAGGTGGTGTACAGTTTGAACTTCAAACCAAGCCTATGGAGGGGAATGACTATAATGATGTCAGTATTAGGGAGTTGGGTAGTGATTTATTCACGGAGGCAACCAATCATGAGGAGTACAGTGATCACATTTTTCTTGAACAAAGCAATCAGCCCTTTAGCATGTGGGATCCAGGTGTGTTGGCACCTAAGTATAATGAGGATCCTACATGATATGAATTTTCTTTTGATCGTGATGATGTTCAAATCTTAAAGCACAATGTACGCCATGAGGATGCTATTGAAGAAGCTAATTTAGGAAAGTTTGATGATGATCTTGAACACAAATCTGATTTATTAATGCATGGAGCTGATTATAAGCAAAGGCTTAGTGAACTTGATGAGTTAGATCCTCATCCTAATGTTGAGTATTTTCATCAAGTTAGTGAATGAGAGTCACCTATTGAAGCTACAAATGAAGAGCACATGAAAATTTAAGAAAATACTGCCATGGAGATTGTCAAACCAGCCATGTTAGATCAGCTACAAGAAGATATGAGTTTGTTTGATGTTCCTCTAATTGAGCCTAGCATTGCTTCATCACCCTTACCACATCTTGGCAAAGAATCAAATCGTGGTTTGGGTGTCTTTGAGATGGATGTTGTTCATACATATGATGGTAATTTAGAAATTTCAGTATGTGGTGAACAAAGAGGTTTGGATAAGACTGACTTGACATTGCAAGATATGGAAGATCGCTTGGTGGGTAAGGAGGTCATTTGGTGGTTAAGAAGGTCATAGCTGTACATACACTTTCTAGATCAGCCATTAAGGAAGATCATGATTACCTTGATGGTGACCCTTTGATAGAGCATGATGATACCCTAGTTTTTACACGCGAATGTAATGGAGAAGAGGCCAAGAAGGAAACTGATTTGTAGGTGCATGATTATGAAGACCAATCAGAAATTTTGCATGGAGGTGTTGGGTCTCATAAGTCACATCCTTTGGAAGGTCAACTAAGGGTAAATGAAGGTATGGTTGTGGCAGCTCTAACCCATTTTGATCATGTTCATAAGATGATGGCAGGTTTGTGTTGGAAGGCTCTAGGGAATCATGACAGTTTTGAGGGAGGTCCAGAAAATCAACACCTGATTTGAGGATATTTTAGGAGACTGACAGGACTGACTTATATGACTTAGTCTCAGCATTGCTCAGTTGATGACAGATGAGATTTGACTCCACTTATTATATCTGATCACACCTGCAGAGATGATTGAGATTGAGGAAGACATCACACTTGGGCATGAGGTAAGGACTGAATTTTTTATGTATGACAGCAGTCCCTTATCTTCATATCATCATGATATAACAGTCAAGAGGATCAGCCTTGAGGCTTGTGATTTCCCTTGGGAGACTCATGTTAGATCAACACTTGATGCAACAAGGAGGAAGAAGATGTTTGAGGTGAATGAAGACAAAGGTATGACAGCTGTTTTCATTTTCTGATTTGGAACAACAGTCTTTGGTGTTTGCATAATCTTGAGTTAGCAGCTCCTACTCATAAGGATGATAGTAAGAAATCTTCTTCTATTGTTGGCATTCATTTGGGAGACAAACATGAGGTCTTATTTGTGTGTCCAAGACACAAGAAGACCAAGTTAGTATAGCATGACATGGCAAAGGCAAAGAAGATTTCAAGCATGTGGCATATGAGGAATGAGCCCTGTATGGTGGCTAAGCGAGTGGAGCAATCGGGTTTAAGGTACAATTCAGAATTCCTTGAGTGTTTACATAGCTCGCTTCATGAGGTTTTTCTATCACCTCTTTCAGAGGGCCATTTGAAGGCTCACATCATAGACTTGGATGACATTATGGTGCACACACTTTGTGGATCAGCCACTAATGTTATGACTACATATGTGGATAGAGATATAATTGATGCAGATGTGGTTTGGTCTTTGATTATTCATGGAGAGTTTGCTTGTGATGACTCTTTGGTAGAGTTTTCAGCTTCCTTGCTTCAGGGATTTTTGATGGAGACACTTGCCCTTGTGTGGCATACACTTGGAGGAATGAAGTTTCAACGGACCTATGATCCTAGGTATAGAGATATTACTACGTTATTCGATTTTGAGTCACTAATGTTTGTGTCTCAACTGGGCTGTGGTGTAGGGTTTGGAAGTGAGCATGATGGCATTGGTGTTCCAGCCCTAATTAATGGAGTTCTACTCCATACTTTGATAGGAAATGGATGTTCTACTTCATGGAACATGGATTTCTAACATAACTCTTGGAGGGCAGTGGTTGTTCGGGAGTTTGGAGGAGAGTTGCATCATCTCTTCATCATTGGAGAGTGGCATAGGGTTGATACTCTATCATCCTATGACCTTGCTGGTATTATTTGCATCCACATAGGTCTGATTTTCAGTCTTGAGGTTGCTGTTTTGTTCCATATCAGCAACCTAGGAGGAGTTGTTATACATTTTTTTGCACCTATGATGGGTATTCTTCACATACATGGGAGATCTACAGGAGTTGGAGAGTGATAATGTGTTGCTATCACTTTGAGATACTTCCATCTCCTCGTGTTTGACGGATGTAAGGATGTGGTGATTTGGGATCCAGGTGGTGGCATGCTTGGCACATCATTTCGTTTGAACCTAGATGAGTTGCTTCACAACTCACAGAGCATTGATGATGATTTTGATAGAGTGGAGCAGCGAAAGCTTGGAGACTTGTGGGTGTGTTTCAGAGTTCACATTCTTCACCACTTGTTGACAGGCATGGCTTTCTTCAGGGCTTCAAATTGGTCTAGTGTTTGGTCCTTGAAAGATTTTGCATTCTTGAAGGATAGAGCCTTTGGAGTTTTGGAGGTATCGGAAATTGTGGTTGAGAGCATTGTTTTTTTGGAGGATGGGGCTAGTTGAGTTCGCGTGTGTATTGCTTCTGCCACCAGAGCTCACTTTGCAGGGTATTCTTCATGTTCTTCTTGGGAGTTCCAGCCACAAGTTGAGGAGTTGTGTGGTCACAGGATATTTGATTGGATGGAGATGCTTGTCATTTGACGGTATTTTGCAAGATGTAGGTTTGGCATTGCTTGAGGACAAGTAATCTTTGGGGAGGTTGGACTATAATGTCCCCATTTTCAAGTTCCCTTGTAGCGTAGTTGGCACTGACCTTATGGATGTGTGTCAATGTTAACAGAGGAGTTATTTGAAAATTCCAATGAGCTTAGGAGGTTTAGAGGACTCATATGCCACTTTTTGGGGTGATTTTCAGCTTCTGGTGTGCTCTCCAAGATTCTTAAAGAGGGCGTCTATTTATAGTAAGTCACCCAATTGGTTTCGTTTATCATTATTCTTTATCGGGATCACTCCAGTGCAGTCAGTTTTCGATTCCGATGCATTCCGGCAATTTTTGTAAAATGGGTGTATTAATGGCTTTATTTTAATTATTTTACTAAGGTCGCCAAATATTAATTAAAATATTTAAAAAGCACCTTAGTGTTATAGCTCGTCGGAACCAGGATGAAATGTTTTAAATCTTGGATGTTAAAAACCAAAGACCTTGCATGTCAAAATATTATTATTATTCAAAAAGGGTCTTTTAGAGCCAAAAAGGAGTTATTTTTATTAAAAGTGAGTTTTTAAATATAACCTCTCAAAAGTTCAAGCAAAAAGTATAAAAGGAGGTTTGGAGATATGCTTAAATATTATTTTGGATATGACCTTTGCTGGTTTATGACTGGTTTCCATTGCTTTTTGAGGACGAAAACCCTCGAAAGGAATAGTAGTTGTAGGAGTGAAAGATCTCCCAAGGTTGCTTGCTAAAGGCTTCATTTAGAGGTACTGTCGGAACTTGTTATCGCAGATTTTTAGAGTTTGTTTGTTTGCAGATTAGAGGTTTGTTTCGGTGATCTACACATAGAGAATATATTGCAGATTGGTGTTGTTTGTGAATGTGTCCATTGCTGGTTGCTCCCTTCAAGGGTTATCCTAGTGATTGAATTGATCTTTGCAACTTTTATTCGAGAGAATTGTTGAAGAGTTTGAGGAGAAGAATAGACAGCAAAGAGAAGATATTGGTAGAGTTTTCGAAGGAGAAAAAATCATTTTGTGACCCCTATGCTGGCCATACACCTTCAGCAGGGTCGTACAACTTCAGCAAGGGCGTGTGACTCTTTCCAAAGCAAATGCCTAGGGCTTCGATCAGATATCACTCCCATTTGAGGCGTCTAGGGTGAAGACATTGCTGCATATCTGTTTCACAGTGGAGAAGCGAGGGTTTGGTGATTTGTGAGCGAATTTGTATGCACCAGCTTGCTGGTTCTATGTAATCAGGCCTGCAACTTCTTATAGCAGCAAATGGGTATGCATCTACTGAGTTTTTAATACAAAATAATGATCTCAGTTGTGATTGGTTTATGCATTTTCTTTATAATCTAGTCAATTTAGTATAATAATCCCACTCACCACCCAAGGAAAGGATGCAAATCAAAAGATTAATAATAACATAAAATATAAATAAAAGCTAAATCAAGGTCGGTGATTTCCATTTGAAAAGATAATATTAATAATTTATTAATAAATACTCTTGGCATCGATGCAACCAAGGGATGTCTACCTTGGAAGTAAAAGGATAGCAATTAGACATGATATTAAGGGACATGCCTTTTAAAAACAGGCTGCAATGAAAGGATGTGTCCTTAGACCCAATCAGGGGTATTAAAGGAGAATCATTCCAAAGTAAAAGGCATTGATTATGTTTGGAGATTAATTCAATTACCACAGTAGATAAGGATTGCTCCAAGGGAGCATATAATACTCTAAACTAGGCTGCGTACCAAGTGGAATAATTCAGACACCCAGCCCAAGAGTAAATCACATAAATTGAAGGTTAAAGATTAGAAACAATGATTAAAGAATAGACATCATCTGGCCCACATTCATGTGCGTGTAATTGGATAGATAAGCCAGAAATCGCACCCATATTGTTGTTAGAAATTAGAATAATATTTCTTTATACTGTTAATGGTCAATAATGTAATTAGTTAGTTGACATCTTAAATGTCTTCTGTAGTCAGTAGGTAGAGGTTGGTAGACATCTTAAATGTCTACAGTTGTAGTTAGTTGCAGTAGCTAGACTCATGAATGTCTACAATGCTTTGTCACTGCTATATATGTAATCTTTTCCTCTTGTTAACACAAGTAATGCAATCTACCAGTTCATTTCAGAACATGGTATCAGAGCATGCAATCCTTTAAAAATTCGAAAAATTTGTTTTTCAATAAAAAATTTTGAAAGGAATTTTTTCAGTTTTTTTCAAAAGTTTATTTTTTTCTGAAAACGAATTTTAGAAGGATTTTTTTTTTTTTTGCTAGGCGAAGTTTTTTCCTGTGGATGCGTCGGATTTTCTTCTCAGACTTATGATTTTCGTTGAGTTTCTTAACCCGCGCCTGGGAGACATGACTTCATTCTTGCTCATTTATTTTCGTCACTTCTATGCAGAACCTTACGTATTTTAACTCCGACATCTCACTGCGGCTTTGATCCTATTCGAAAGCTTGGTGTTGGGCATCCACCCGGACAGCAAAAGGTCGCTTTTTTGCAAATCAATACCCAGGTGTCTCCTCGAAACTGCTTTTACAATTTTAATGCTTTATTTCGTGTCTTTTTACAGTCTAAAGGATTTCTTCTTTGTTGTTATTCCATTTTTTCCCTTCCTATTCTTCATTTTAGACGCCCTTCAATTCTAGCTCGTGACGATTTTATTCTCCCCATTTTGACGCATTTTCTGATCTCATGTCGTTTTTTCTCGGTTTCAGGCTACCTAGGCCTTTTGGTAACTCGGCCAGGGTTTGACTCATCTTTCTAAGTCGGGAAAAACTTTTGATTGCAAATCTTGGTGGTTTTTCAAGATCTCAAATCGCTAGTCTTCGCATTTTTCCTGCACCTCATTTTTGTGCCTTCAAAATTTCACGAGGGTGTCGCCAAATTTTTGGTTTTATCTAAAAACTTCAGACAGTTTTATACCTCAAAATCCGTGCTAGGGTTTCGATTTTTACCTTGGAATTTATCCTACAAAACTTGTTTTTGTTTTCAATGCAATGGTTTTTGTGCCTTCACCAGTTTGACCTCGAGGTACATGATGGCATCTCTGACAAATATAATGCTCGAAAGCAACTAGAAGTTCAATGGGAAGAATTACAACACCTAGAAGCAGCGCATGCTGACTCTCTTTGAGTACCAATGTCTTGATGCAGTTGTTTTGGGCACGACTACACGTCCTACCACTGCCGGAAAGGATCAGGACAAATGGGACGAACACAAACGGGAAACCGTCATGCTCATCAAACTCTCAGTCACAGATGAGCAGCTACCTTAGGTACCGTCTGGCAAAACTGCTACGGAAATCTGGGATCAATTGAAGGCCCTTCATGAAACCTCTGACAAGAGCAGAGCGTTCTTTCTCAAGAACATGCTTTTTTCCATCATGATGGATGAGAAAGTGTCCTTACAAAAGCATCTAATAAAGATTAAGGACATTCGTGATCAGTTGGAGGCGATTAGTCGCACAATGGAGGAAGAGGACATGGTCATCATTACTTTGAAGAGTTTGCCAAAATCTTATGACCATTTCATTGAAACGCTCAATATTACTTCAACCAATCTTGATTTGACGTTTCCAGACTTGTGTAACAAGCTTCTACAACAGGATCGTTGGAGACAGCAGTTTGGGAGCAGTACCAGTTCCACCTCCATAGAGCAAGCGTTCTCTACCAAATCTTTTGCTAAGAACAAGGGGAAGGCACAATCTTCTCAGCTGAAAGGCTTTGGTTCTTCTCAGGACAGCAAGAAGAAGAAGAACATTCAGTGCAATTATTTCCATAAATATGGTCACATGAAGGCTAACTGTCGCATTTGGTTGGCTTCTGAACAAAAGAAGCAGGGCGGGTCTCAACCTAAAGCCAATGTTGCGGAGCACACTAATCAGAAAGAATCTGCATTTTATGTGTTTATGGCCAAGAGAACAACAGATCCAGTCCAATCTTCTGCCTGGTATATTGATTCTGGGGCTTCGCGGCATTTTACTCATCGTCAAGATTGGTTCACAAAATTCGAACCATTCTCTAATTCTGTCATTTTTGGAGCAAGCGAAGAGTACACAATTGTTGGTAAGGGCACTGTCCGGATTCACTCATGAGGAAGAAATGTAATCTTTCTTGATGTTTACTATGTTCCAGGCATGGAACATAACCTTCTCTCCGTCAGCCAGATCATGAGGCATTCTCCCAGTTGGATGTTATTTTTCAGTTTGTCCACCTGCAACATTGTTGATAGGGAGACACGTACTACAATTGCTATGGGACTTGAGGATCATGGTCTGTATAGACTTGTTGATTCCGGTGATTCTCAGGAGCACGCTCTGGCAACTAGGAGTACTTCCATTAGCAAACTTTGATATCAACGTTATGGGCACTTGAATGTGCACCATCTCTCTCAACTATCTCGAGAGGGTTTGGTTGTTGGTCTACCTGAGATCCAAACTCAAAATCATGGAGTTTGTGGAGCTCGGCCAAGTCAAAGAACATCTGACACCGAATTTCTGATGGCATTCTCAGTGTTTCCCCCTGAAGGTACTTCTAATTGTCACACGCCATGGGACCTAATGAACACTCCATTTGCCATCAGTCCAGGTATTTTTATTATTTGTTGATGATTTCAGCCGGAAAATGTGGGTGTATTTTCTCAAACATAAATCAGATGTGTTCAGTACATTTCAGCAGTATAAGGCCTTAGTTGAGAAAGAATCAGGTTCTCAGATTGTCACTCTAAGGTCAGATAATGGGGGGGAGTTTTGTTCAGTTGACTTCTCTACTTTTGGTGCTACACATGGCATTAAGTGCCAACTCACCACACCATACACCCCTCAACA
This sequence comes from Sequoia sempervirens, assembly GCA_007258455.2. NCBI lineage: Eukaryota > Viridiplantae > Streptophyta > Pinopsida > Cupressales > Cupressaceae > Sequoia > Sequoia sempervirens. The sequence goes on along the minus strand of VDFB02384758.1, from coordinate 20,106 downwards.
GAATGGTGTCGTTGAACGAAGAATCGCATCTATTCAAATGACTCGCTCTATGATGGAGAAATAGAAATTTCCTAAGAAATACTCAGCCTTGCTAATTTATACTCCAGCCTACCTCCTCAATTAGTCACCACATAGCTGCTAAGAAGATGACTTTAAGAAGCCTGGTCAAGACGTAAGCCTAAGGTGGGCCACCTAAAAGTCTTTGGTCCTACAACTCATGTATGGATTCCAGAAGCCAAGCGTTCCAAGCTGAACTCCAAGAGCTAGTAACTTATGCTTACTGGTTACAGCGACAATCACAAGGCATACAGGTTGATTGATGTGGAGATAGATCGTCTCATCTTCAATCATGATTATTAGTTTTATGATCAGAAGTAAAACTCAGAGATTTAATTCAAAACCCGACACAATAACACAGCATATACCCTGGGAAAACCCTCCACTTGAGGGAGAAAAACCCAGCAACAAATATCTCTCTTATATATATAAGCAATGGCAACAATTCACTTTACAATGAGGCCAATCACAAGGCCAATATTCAGCACCAACACTAGATGCAATAACAGATAATAATCTGCCCTTCCTTAAACTCAATTTTGCACTTGAAGGAATTCGCAATCTACTCTTGGAGAATTCGCACTTGAATGAAGGGAAAGAATCGAACTTGCTTGATGTGTAATGGAATGGAAATGACCTTGTATAAATACATTTTGAGAGAGAGGTCGCACCTCTTCAAGAGCAAGGTCGGCCACAATAAGAAAATATAATTACAAATAAGAAATTTGAACTCTGGCTAGTTACCGCCCAACTTAGTAATTTGATTGTTGCCATGTAGTTTCACCTTTAATTATTCAATAAAATGAATAGCCATGAAGAGCATAACAGTCTTGACTCATATCGGGAGATTAAGTCCGTTGCTATAACATCAACACTACCTCTCTGCTAGGGAGAAATACCTTACCAGCAAGACATACCACCTCATCGCGAATGACGGTAGAAAATGGGTGTATTTTTTGAAGCATAAATCAAATGTGTTTGGTACATTTCAATAGTGTAAGGCCTTAGTTGAGAAAGAATCAGGTTCTCAGATTGTCACTCTAAGGTCAGATAATCGAGGGAAGTTTTATTCAGCTGACTTCTCTACTTTTTGTGCTACACACAGCATTAAATGCCAACTCACCACACCAAACACCCCTCAATAGAATGGTGTCGTTGAACGTAGGAATCACACCATTACTGAAATGGCTCATTCTATGATGGAGTATAGAAATGTCCCTAAGAAATACTCTAGTCAGGCAATTTATACCTACCACCTCCGACCGCCACCCACATTGTGTCGCTAAGAAGATGAATTCTAGAAGAAGCCCGGGTCGATAAGCCCTATGTACAATTGAAAGTCTTCGCCGCCAGCCTCATGTATGATTCCAAAGCCAAGCGCAAGCCAAGTCAACCTGGACGAGCTAGTAATTTGCATCAGTTACAAATACAATCATAAGGCGCATTGTGTTGATTGATGTGAGACAAATCATCTCATCTTCAAATATAATTGTTAGTTTTATGATCGATAAACTCCAGAAATTTAATTCAAAATCAGACACAATAACACAGCATATACCTTGGGAAAACCCTCCACTTGAGGGAGAAAAACCCAGCAACAAATATCTCTCTTATATATATAAGCAATGGCAACAATTCACTTTACAATGAGGCCAATCACAAGGCCAATATTCAGCACCAACACTAGATGCAATAACAGATAATAATCTTCCCTTCCTTAACTCAATTCTGCACTTGAAGGAATTTGCAATCTACTCTTGGAGAATTCGCACTTGAATGAAGGGAAAGAATCGAACTTGCTTGATGTGTAATGGAATGGAAATGACCTTGTATAAATACATTTTGAGAGAGAGGTCGCACCTCTTCAAGAGCAAGGTCGGCCACAATAAGAAAATATAACTACAAATAAGAAATTTGAATTTCAAGGAAGGTCGGCCCAACTTAGTAATTTAATTGTTGCCAAGTGAAGCGCCTCTTCACTTTAATTATATCAATAAATGAATAGCCGTTAGGCTATATGAATTTATGTCTTGACTGTATCGGTATGATGAGCACCAAGTCGCTATAACATCAACACTCCTCTCAAATAGAGAAAGACTACTTCCAAATTCTATTAAAGACATATCACCTCTATTATCGCGGATGTCAACCACAATGGCTAATTCCCATATGTGTAAAGCGGAAATATATCGTTCATTGAGATATCAACCGCTAAATGGCTAGCTCCTATATGGAAAGGGAAATAATGAAATTCTCTCATCAGATATTAAATCTATCATGGTTACAACCATGTATGGTAAAAGGTATCGAGTGCTCTATCAATTAACGGATGTCACACCACAGTGACATTCACCATGGCTACTCCCAGAGGAAAACACAAGTACAAGAAAATCATCACTTAATTTCTAATTTATGTTGGTCATGTGAGTCACACACATGACATCCACCATGTATTACTCCCGCAGAGGGTGGAAACAAGGGCTTTTCACTCCCTCAAATCTCTCAAAGAGTAGACGACAATAAGGCTTTACACCTTCAAATCCTCCTTCCACAGAGAAAATGCATTAAAGAAGATCATCGATTATGATTTTCAAATTAGGGCTTCATTCTCCACCATACCAAGCTTGTCTCTAAAAGTACACAAACTTTATCTGGAGAGAGGTTTGCGGAGAATATTCTGGTTGTCCTGTCATCAATCCTAATATACTTTTAACCAGATTTGCTTTCCTCTAATTATTATCTCCGATATAGTGGTATTTGATCTCAACATGCTTAGTTCTATCATGAAACACTGGAATGACAGAAAGCTTCTCAAAGCTTTGATTATCACAATGGATGACAATCGGCTCCAATGATTGTCCAAACAATCCTGGCAATACTCAGCCACACCGCCTTTGAAAGCTACACAAGTTTAACATACTGCCTCCCATCAAGGCTTAGTGCCACCTAGACCTGCCTCGCCACACTAGGATATCCTCAGACCCCTGTAAAATCATAACATCCAGAGGTGCTCTTCCATCGCGATATGTTCCCCGCCCAATAATCGTAAGATATCCATGCACCAAGTCCACACCTAAGAATATCCTGCCTACACCTAACCTGCCACAATGTTATCTCAGATATGTCATCGCAACTAATGTATTTTGTTCTGTCTCAATAATGAACCCATCGAGGTACCATCGATAGCAAATATTCCCAATAGTCAACTAATCCAACAACTATTCATACAAGGAGAATCCACTAGATCTAACTAGAAGCCAAAATTTCTAACTTCTAATTTGTCTCCATCGGAGTAGACATGGATTTGCAATCCAAGTCTCTTCAAGATGTCAATAGTATACTTCCCTTGACTTAGAATGATATCATTCGGCTTTTGTCATACTTCTAAACCAAGGAAGTAGTGCATGAGATCAAGATCCTTCATTTCAAATTCAAAAGCTAACTCCTTGCATTTGATAATGAGGCGATCTTCTCTAGTAAGAAATAAATTATCAACATAAAGAACCAAAATCAACTAGATCACCATCTTCTTCTGTGTCCGTGAGGGTCTCCTAATCTTTCTCAAGCATCTAAATCAACCTTCCACTTCAGCCCAAGATTGCCTCCGCACGCTTCGCCTTAAAGAAAGTTTCTTCTCTTGAGTACATCAGATATTGTAGAGAATTCAGGATTGTCCTCCTCGACCTTGTTGGTGTGCGTTTTATCATCCACCGAACACACAAAATAAAATGTCCAAAGACACTCTATCCTCTCTTGAACAAAGTCGCGTATGCTAAGATTGCGAGAAGATCATATGGTGACTCCAAGGTTTCTTTCATCAGGTCATGACATGTGGATAAGCTCAATGGGCGTTGTGATTTGCTAGTAATACACAAAGGGACTTACGTTTAAAAATTCCTTACAAGTTCGGGACTTAGATGGATTTATCATTAAAGGCTTCTTTGATTGGGACTTTCAATTTGGATCTCAAAAAGTGTAAAAAGGATAAGGGTTTAGAGGATCTAATCTATGCCTAGGAATTCAAGAGACAGTAAAGATCAGGTGAAATGAATAACCACGCTTTGTTTCGCCTCCCTGGAACAACTACACAAAGTGGGTGCAATCTTCAAAGGGTGTGATTATAATTTTCAAGCTCTCAATAAGACCAAGTTGCTATCCACAATCACAAGCTTAGGCTAACTTTACGCATCGAATGAAAATCATCCATCCGAAGAAAGTATGAGCAATATTTCACCATTTAATCTATACGATCAAATCTTGCATTCACTTAACAAACATTCAAAGCAAAATCTATTTTAATTGTGATCTAATTCTAATCTATAGAAAGAAGTTATGCAACTCTTGCTCACTACTTGACAAAAGTGGTTCAAAGCAAATCATGCATAAGAGCTTTTATTATCGGAAATAGTCTTAATGCAACAATTCATACACTGTCTCCACACAAATGAAAGTGAGAGATCATCAAGTTTATATAGAGTTTTCAGAATCAAATGAAAGGCCAAGATTAAAACAACATCAACGACCAAGATTAATACAACCCAACCCTACTTAGGGTTGCCCAAAATAATATCAATTAACAACCAGTAAACAAGTAGTAAACAAGTAGTGAGGTGGCAGTTGGAGCTATCTTCATGGAAGGGTGTTCTATCCTCTGAAGCAAACATTGTGTTTGATTTAATCTAGATATCACTGTGGGATTTGATTTCCTCCATCGTGGATCATGGCAAAGATGGCCATTCCGTAATTCAAGTCTGCCCACCAAGACACCGCTATAGTTCTCCCAATCCGTTTCCTGTCTCACAAAATCATCTCGGATGGACAAGAGGTTTGCCACTTTTGTGAAATCCTGGCTCAGAATTGGTCCAATAGTAGAGAAGAAAACTTCCTAAACCTTATGCTACAACCTTTCCAGCTAAATGTCGTTTTCCCGGACAATCTCTCTGTCAAACACATCTGCAGCTATCATATAAATCTTCCTCCGGATTTCTTTAACCTGTTCCTCAACTCTAAGCCCATCTACCTTTGCCTTCTCTAGAACCTCGTTCCGTATTGTCACTGCCCAAAACCAATGATGAAAATCATAAGCCGCTCCCGCAGCAATCACCTTTCCCTCAACCAATTCTTCCTTTGGAACGCCCTTCAGTACTCTAAGGCATGGAATGAGTCTCTCCTGAATATCTGGGAGGTTGTCCCAAGTTTCCGCCATCTCAGCCAATCTGGAAAGGAAAGAAGAAGTTTGTCCGTAAGCAAGCGTCAATCTCTCCGTGAACAAAACCGCTTTCGTGCCCTTGCTTGTCATCCATTCCTGGGCCTCCTTGGTCGTGACCATACCTTCGTCCACATCCTTGGCCATCTCCTGTGAGGAATTGAGAAGAGGAGGAGCTACTGCATCACCCTAATTGAGTGGTTGGGTCAGATGTCGTATATACTCCTTCAGGCGCTCGACCTCCCTTTTGTACTCTTTCTTTTTCGCCACTTCCTTTTCCAATCTCGCCTCGATAGTTGAGACGGAGTTATCCAGTTCTTCCACCTCCTGGCCTTTTGTTGTTGGGCCAAGGTCTATATATGGCGTATTCCTGGGGAGTGATTTCATCTTGTGCTTTATCCACTGTTGGTACTGCGATTTGTATGGAACAGCCATCGGCTTCGTCCCTCTGAATGGTGGAAAACTTCTTGGCAGGTTTCTTCGTAGTAACTTGTTCCAACCTCGCCAAGAAATCCACAGTATCATCTTCTTCTTGGACCTCAACTGGTGCCTGAATTTTCATCCTCTCCTTTAGCCAACCTGGAATGGTACGCTGCTCGATACTATCCTCCTCCTGAACGTTCCCTTCATTTGGAATATCCAAGACTCCTCTGAGGGTGGAAATCATTCCCTCTTCAAAATCATCATTTTGGACTTCCATTTCATTATCCGAACCCAGTACTTTTGTGCCCGTAGGAGATGGGGGCTCATCGTCATCCAACTGGATCTGTAATGGGCCTTGCTCAAACTAATCAAAAATTACCCTTAAATTGCAGCTTGGAATTTTGTCAAACAATTGACATGCAAACTTGTAACTTGCTGGTCTGATTGTTTCAGTCTGATATAAATGTTTTTTCCAATGATAACCAATGCATAAACTACTTGCAAAAGACTTCTATGATGACTAGACGAGATCCTAGATGCAATGCAGATTTCTTTTTGTGTTTTCAAATGCAATAGATGAAGTTTCATGAGCTAAACATGCAGCTACAGCTTTTTGACATTATGTCAAACAGTTGGCATTCATCCTCTTACACAATTCAAATGAATTAGATTCAAATAGAGAACTCCCAGCTTCAAATGTTTTATTGATAATGCAATCTTCTTACAATGTAAATGAGATGAAATTGCCAAGACTCGTGGCTTACATACATCTGAAAAAATGCTTGAATCTGATATGAGCTTTCACCTACAGCAGTACCATCTAAAATGCATCTAAATAACATGAAATAACACAAGGGAACTTGAAGCTTGATGGCACCTTGAATCCCCAATGAAGAAGCAATCAATATCTTGTGAGTTGAAGACCTTGAAAAGCCAAATCAAATTTTTGAAGAAGTCGCCCCTGTTCTGATATGAATGAAGAAATAAAATAATTCACAATGATTCCAAGCCTCCAATAACTCCAAACACAACCAGCAAGCACCTAGAAATGGAGCGCTCCAATCTCCAAGAGAAATCGATGCATATATGAGCTCCAATGAATTTGAATGTGTCTCCAATGGCGTCCCTGTTTGCTTCAGATTTAGCTTCAGAAATTCTTCCATAAAAATCTGATCCTCCTCTTCAAATAATTGATTCCCCGAATGATATTCTTCAATGCAAATTGTCTCCAATATTATAGTCTTCAAAATTGGCCCTTGGCCACAAATTTTTCCCAATGAAGTGACTGAAGTATCACCTCCAATCTGCAACCCTTCAAGAGATATTTCACTCCCTCAGTTATGCAATCAATGGGAGTTATCGTTCCCAAAGATCAATTGATTATCTGCAGACCACTTGGCTCTAGAAATGCTCAAGAAGAAATCACCAATCATCAACATCAAATCTGGATGGTGAAGAATGAAACCTCAATGTCTATTTATGCATTTCCTCTAGAGGTCGGCCCAAACAGAATAATATTAAATTTCAACTTCTAGAAGATTCCAATATATTTATAAATATTTGCACTTTATAAAAATATGAAAATATAATATAATTAATAAAGTGCATCTCAACATCAAATTATAATATAAGGTTTCCATAAATAGAAATAATAATGATATCTAATGGATAACCTTTCTCCAATCAAATACTGAGCCAAATAATCACCAAATGACTGACAGATGACTCTCTCACCATGCCTCATTAGCCTACGAGAGCCACTAATAGGCTAATCCTGCCAATATGTCAATGTCAACTAGAAGGCGACATTACAGGATCGGCTCATTGTTCTTTTCCTGAACTGCAGAAGGTCTCATCATCTCAGCCAAGGATTCATCTGCGGTAGCCACCAGCTCATCAATGTTTTTAGATGCCGCGGAACGAGATGGCTCCATCCTTTGTCACTTTGGAGTAGGTTCTATGCTTGCAACTACTTCTTTCCTCTTCTCAGCAATATCAACCAAATCATCATTGTGGGATGCGCTGGCATTGGAGGAGTATGACTCTGTCTCGCTCAGCAAATCATATGTGAGCGTTATTCTTTTCTGCCTCAACTCCTGGACCTGATGGTCAACCCACCATTGGGAATACTTAATCATTGGTCTCATCAATGTAGCCAAGTCTGAATGCTCAGGCTTTGACCACTTCACGGTAGGAAGAGGTCGACTCTCCTCGAAGCTCGGCTGGACATAATTTCCATCATCTTGCAACTGATCGGGCACCCGGAAAAGTTCGGTTGCCCTTATCAAATCCAATGGCACTCTAGACCATAACCTCTTTCTGACTTCATACTCATCGACGGCGTTCGCCAAGAAGTCCTCCAAGTCTACTCTGTGTTTGTATCTTCTCCCATCCACGGTCCGAATGTGATGATGCGGGTCAAAATTGGCCCTGGACCTATAAGCTGTGAATGGGTACCATTGAATTTCTAGCCTGGCGCTCTCGGCTGCTTGTGCTGACAAACAAGACTCCAACATATTCCCAATAAAGAATGGGAAAGTAACAACCGCCTTCTTACTTGGCCTCTAGATGCTCTGATAATCTTCCAACTATCTCAAGACTTCAAGCAAAATCATCCGATTTGTTGGATAGATAGGCAACTTGTAAGGATTTCCAGTGAATCCCTGGATCCTAACATACGTAAATTTCAGAAACTCGATAAACCAGGATCTATATCTACTAATCAAGCTCTTGGCTTCGTGACTCAGCCTCAGGTGCGTTCCTCCTTGAAGTATCCTTGTGATATACATTAGGAAAGCATCATGCACCCGCCTGAAATGAGATTTCTCCCTGAGTTGAAGTTGCAGGTAGCAGTCATAAGACTTGAGTTCATTCTCCCCATTGCCAACTTTTCCTTTGCAAATCAGTCCTGGGTATCTGTATGTTCTAGCCAACAAATAGACAATGTACGAGCTCATGTGAAAAGACTTGGTCTTTTCCAAATTGGTCAACGGCTCGTGAAGATTGTCGCTTATCATTCGGGACCAATTGAACATCTTCACGCCGGAAGTGATTCCATCTATAAAATAATACATCCATGTCTCAAAATATGCACCTTGCGGATTGTTGACTATCCTATTCAACATCAAAATGATATCTCCATAATCCTCTTTAAAATCTGTCCAGCGCGGCTTCTTAGGCATCTTCTTTGTGGATGGTCTAGGCTTCTCCAGCCATGACTTATTAACATTTGTGGCGCACAATTCAAACTGGCTATCATACAATCTCTTTGCATCCTCCTTGGTTTTGTAGACGGTCTGGTGATGTGTTGGGATGTCGAATGCCTCCTGTATTGCCACTTCGCCAAGGTGAGCCAAAATCCTTCCGTCAAAGGCAACAATTTGTCTTTCCTGAGCATTGTAATGGATGGCACATTCTACCATCAACTCGGCACAGTCTATTGCAGGCGGGAATCCAACTGCTTTGAAAATTCCATTCCTCACCATCCGTCTGGCAATTGGTGTTGGTAATCCAGCATGTCCATATACTCTCTTTTTGAACTCCACAAAGTCCACATGTCCCGGATCAGTGTTTGCGACATTTTCCATTTGGAATTTATCTTTGACTCTCGTTGTACCCCTTTACTGGCGATCTTCATCGGCACCTTCTTTGATGGTTCTCCTGCCGTGGTTCATTAACCTGCAGTAAAAACACTAACATTAATACAGAGACTTTAAAATATAATTTATTCCCGTGCCTTTTATTTGAAAATTTTACTTTCAGCTTATTAAAATATTAAATTTCTGCGAAAAAGCAAGCTGAAAGTAAACAAATTTGATTGAAATTTAGCCAAAATGAAAAAGACAGAAGGAGAATTGATGAATTTAGCCAACCGGACTCCAAACCTCAGGAAAAATCCTCTAGCTACAAATCAGATTCAAACTTCGAGAATTGAATCAAAAATCAAATGACAAAGTGTGCCAATCTTGCTGAGAAGTTCGACTTTCAGCCAAGAAATTCTTCACTTCTTCGAAAAAATTTCTTCTTCAGCAATAAAAATTATTCCTTCCTCCGAGAAAATCGACCTTGCCTGCAGAAGAATTGATCTTGTCTCAACTTTCTTACGATTTCGAGAGATTAATTTCTCTTCAGCTGAGTCTGTGAAAAATGAGTTGTTGAAACTTATTATAATGCTGAAAAATTCGATTTGTTTTAGCAACTGCATCTTTTTCTCTTGATTTCGATTTGTTTTCTCCTCTTCAAACAGGCAAGTCTCCATTCTTTTTGAAAAATCTCTATGGCGAGCTTATCCAGGCAAATCCCTTTGATTTTCCAAAATTCGATTTTTTGCTAGATGCTTATCTTTGATTTTCAAATATTTGAAAAAAAAATTAAATGTCCAATTAAATTCAATTTTTCCAAGTTTTAATTCATGGTGAATTTAATTTTGCTCATGGATTTTCTCTTTTTTAGCGTAATTTATTTTCTTCCAATACATCTCTAGCGAATTTTACTTTTGTTCGAGGCATTTTATATTTCCAAGTGTTGGAAATAAATTATCCAAAATATTAAAATGTTTAATTTATTTCCAACCCGTTCATTTTTGACCCATGGCTATTTTAATTTTTTCTTGGCTAAATATTTATTTTCCAAATTATTTCAATTTTCGTCTAGCCAAGTTGAAATTTTAGCCATCTTGCCAATAAATATTACGCCAGATCCTCATTTTCTTCTGCCATGGCGGACTTCAATTTGTGTCGGGCACATTTTTTCATTGCCGAAATCAAATTTTTCTCTTGCTTGGACGATTTCCTCTGGGAAAAGTATGTGTTTGGACGTTTTTCCTAGGCAAATTTCCATGATACTTAGACAAATTTCATCCTTTTTGGCCAAGGGCGGACTTTCTAACCTCTTTGCCATATGTATTCTCCTCTATGCACGTAGCCAACTTCATAAAATTTTCCCATACTTAGGCAAATTTTCATTTTTTTTCTCCCCTTCCCAAGCTGGGCGAACTTCACACTCTCCCTGCCATGGCCTAAGCCGACTTCACCAACTTTATTCCATCTTCCATCAAGGCATGGCGGACTTTTCATCCTCCTTGACATTTGCCTTTCTTCCCATACTTAGCCAAAATTCGCATTTTCTCTTCTCCTAGGCTAGGCGGACTTTACCAACTCCTTTCCATGGTGGGGCGGACTTCAAAAACTTCTTTCCATTCCCCTCTCAAGGTTGGGCGGACTTCCTTAATGTCTTGCCAATTTTTTTCCTATGGCAAGGGCAGACTTTCTAATAGTCTTGTCATCTTGGGGCGGACTTCAAGAGGTCCTTGCCATGTGAGGGCGGACTTTGGAGGTGTCTTGACATTTCTCGTTACATGGCAAGGGCGGACTTGCCAATCTTCATGCCACATCCCTCAAATCAAGGGCGGACCTCCTACTCTCCTCGCCATCTCCCATCTCCATAGCAAGGCGGACTTTCCAATGCCTTAGCCGTTTTCACTGCCATTTCTCCTTACATGGGCGAGCTTCATGGTCCAGACTTAGGCGAATTTCTTCATGGACCTCATGCTTTTAGGTTGATTTTTCGGTGATTTTCTCATGATTTTCAGCTGATTTTTCCAAATTTTTCCCTTGCTTTTCCATGCTCTTCCTAATTTTTGCTTTATTTTTATTTTTTGACTGATTTTGGTTCTAAAAGTGGAAAGTTGACTTGTTTGACCAGGGTTGACTTTCTAAAAATAGAAAAAGCAAAATCCCTAAAAAATAGGGAACCCAGTTTGGTCCAAAAATGCCAAAAATGAAAAAGCGAAAAAGCAAAAAAAGCAGATTCCCTAAAAAGTAGGAAGTGTCAGAATTGGCCAAAAGCACAGGCAATCCTCGTCTCCCGGACCTTCTGAGCCCTTCCATGACGTTTATGCATTGATTCAGGCATGGATTATCAACTTGGCTCGGACGACTCTCAAAAGACTGACATGAAACTCTCAAAAATAATGACCTCATGAAACCGTTGCACGGAGGCAAAATCCTAAAAACCAGCAAACTACTGGGGGTCCCCATTTGCAATGGGGCGATGTGTGAAAAGGTCACAACAGACCTCAACCCAAATCACTCTATTCTGAATAGGTTTGCGGAGCTACCAATGTCAAATCCGGATAGATTAACTTGTGCAATTTTGTTCTCAACAGCTAAAGAGGTCTTCCAAGGACTTTATCATCGGCCTTGCAACGCTGCAACCTTCATTTCATCTTAGTGAGTCACAAAACTCCCTCTTGATCCATGCCTCAAAGATTGCAAAGAAATCCATCGGAAGTGAAATCCTATCATTGATAGTTCTCAAGACCTCATTGCTTTACCCGATCATGCTCTCAACTCGAGCCTCGAATCCTCTCCTTCTTCGAAATAACTGATCACAATGACAACCTGAATAGGTTCTTCGTCTTCGAGAGATGTCTCCAGTCATCAACTCAGACCCGTGGCTGCAAACTTGATCATGTCTCCAGTTGACATGATTTCCTCACAGGATGCCTCAAGCTTTTCTTCTCTAAGCAATCTCTCATCACCCTCTTGCTCCTCGTCCTAGAAGCATTTTAGAGAGATTATTAACAGTTTATAACTATCCAAGGAAATATCAAGGCTATAATCATACGAGGTTTACTATTTCAAGTTATAGCACGAATATATAAGAATTTATGAACAATATTAAAAACATGACTAAAGAAATCAACCTATAAGTGAAATATGTAGCAAATATAAAAAGATCAAAATGAAGGGATAAAGAAACTTATCTTTATTGAATTCTGATATAACTCTTTCTTCCATCTTTTACTCCTCTCGAGAGTGCTAAACTCAGCACAACAAAAGACAATCTACACAACTACAGATTTCTTGAATGCATTATGTAGTTAGTATGTAGAACCAATCCTCTCCAAGAGTCAAGGCTCTATCACAGTTCATGCATTGGAGAATGATATCGATGTGACCAACTAATCACCATCGAAATTGCAGTTCTCTTTTTTTATTTCAAGATCACACTTAGAAATTTTCCCAACTAGCATGAAAATAACTTGCAAAGAATAATTTGAATCTTCAAAGGATCTTATGCCAGTGAACACAATTCAAGAGAAACCACGATCTCTCTTTACTAATCAAACATGATCCAAATAAATGATATAACTGAAATTCAGCCTAGAAAGGTGATTTCAAACAAAACAAAGAATACTTATCCCTTTAAATATTCTGATGCATGCAATTACTGGACACAGTATGATACACTGCTCTTGCACTCAGATCAGTCCACAACCTTCACGGTTTGAACACTGGCCCCTGACTTAGAATTTGACGAGGTGGCAGGGTTAAATTTGAACATGGTCTTTGACCGTCCAAATTTGCGGTGCACTCCATTTCCAGCTACAACCCACCAGATTATGATGCAAATGCAACACGCTCACTAGCAACACCCAGAGAGTTAGAGGTGGATAAGATCATCACTCATGAACTGGAGGGCTGCGATAAGATCCCTGGAGATGATCATAAATTGAAGACCACCTAGATAAACACAGCTCGTCAAAAATATTTGAAGCTTTTCTTAGAGCTTCTACACAATATAAATAGCAATGGCGAACAACTAGATTCTGCCCAGCTCGTTTCAGTTCTCCAAGACTCTAGCAGCAAGTAATTCAATCATAATCTCTGATAATATTATGGCTTCTTTCATATAACCATGAATAACATTCTTCCTGAGAGAACAATCTTCCGTGAGTTTCCTATTCAACCTATGTTTCCAGAACTGCACTCGAAACCACCAAACTTTAATTCCATGATATTGACAATAACCAATCTCTTAATTTCAAACGCCCTGACAATCAAACCAGCTCAAGCTTTTCCAATCTTCATCGAATCACCTGATCTCAAATTGCTATCAACACCGCTCGATAAACATGTAGACTTGTGATCAGAGCCAGGTTTGATGCGCTCCCTTGTGAATGGCAATCCTGGACTTTTCTGAAGGTAACTTTGAGATGCGTAAGACCTGTAGCTCGGTTGACGCCAAAGAGACCTCCCGACAGCAGAGTCAGATAATATCAAAGCCGTTGTGATTGCACCCAATCTCAGCAGCCAAGAACTTTCCCAAGCGCCCGATCTCAATATCGAGCCTCCAGATCGCAAATGAAGAACTGCCTGACAATTCAACATTGCAAGATGAGATAGCGACGAACAATGGTGACAATCAGAATCAACTTGTACTTAGCGAAGTTGGAGTCACATTATTGGGTGTCCCCTTAAAAAAAACACTGATTATGGACTTCAAGCTTCTCCTACTGAAGATCGTGCACATCCAACAAGGCTGACGCTTTTCCTCCAGAGGTCTCCCGAGTCGGTTCCCACCTATTCAATGATTTCAATCCTCCTGCTACTGTAGTGACAATCGTGGCTTTCAACAATCCATGCAGAGGCCTCCAGACATGGAAATAGACGCAGGAAGAGTACGCTACAAGCGAGATCAATAGCAGTCTTCTGGATGTAACTCGGATATAATGAGTAACAACTGTGAATGCCACAAGCATACTTCTGGATGTTCTCTGTTTAATAGCAGTCGCTAAATAAATTCCCCAAACTCACAGGTTGTCACTAAATACAATTCCATCTGATCACGATCCTTCTTATACCCGCTCTGATACCATGTTAGTTTTATGATCAGATGTAAAACTCAAAAATTTAATTCAAAATCAGACACAAGCTTAAACTCAATGAAAAGGCGGCCCCTAAGGAGGCCAAGATGTGGAAGGTTAAATCTGTGGAGAAGCCTCAGGAGGAGGAGAAAAGTGTTGAGCTATTTAAGGAAGGACAAATAGCTAGCGGAGAATGTAACTTCAGCCCGGAAAAAAGGAAAGTTGCGGATTCTTGCAAAGGATCTGAAAGCTTCGTAAATCCTGAAGGTGAGATTAAAGGTCCTGAAAGAGCAGAGGTCGTTTTGAGTACTGAGGCTTCCTAGGAGGAGGATGACAAAAGAGTAGGAGGGATGGATGAAAAGCAGAATGCGATCCTGAGTGTCATCCCAGATTCAGTAACTGATAGTCTGGAGGATACTTCTCGCTCACACCAGAGCTTGGAAAGGGGGGCAGAGGCCTATGAGAGATTGGGGGAGTCTAACTCTCCAGGTCATGTGGAGCCTCATAGTTCTCCGGAGATAGTGAAATCCACTTTTGGGAACTCTGCTGGATCTCCCAAGGGGGGGAATGAGGACAGCAATACCCTATCACATAGAGTTTCTGCTACGGATGTCTTTATGGATGGGCAAGAGTTTATGGGCTTAGAGGAACTAGATCTAGAAGAGGAAAACCTATACACTAAAGTTGAGAAGAAGAAGAGTAAAAAGGGGAGTAATGCAGTGGGGGTTTCTACAAGAAATAGGGCCAAAGTGGATGTGGGAGTGCTGAAAGGTTCAGGTAGAAAATCAACTAAATGGCATAGGGAGCAGGAGTGAATTGAAAACATTGCGGATGGAACCCAAAAAACCATCCTAGATTTATGTAGAACTCCATCTAAAAAATGAAATTTATGTCTTGGAAAATTCGGGGACTAAACAATTCCCATAAATAGGAAATTTTGCACAATTTTGCTAGAGATCATAAGTCGGATATTCTTATCATTCAGGAGACTAAAATGGCCAGAGATCGTGTGGAGTTGATTAAGATTTTTAAGAATGGTGGTGTGCAGGGATGCAGTTCGGAAGGTGCCTTTGGGGGCTTGGTGACCTTTTGGAATCAGAACCATATTCAAGGTACTCCTATTCTGGGAGATGCAAACCATGTGGCTACCCGATTTAGGCATATCAGAGATGGCTTCAGTTGGATTTTGTCTAATATTTATGTGCCCAAGAATAAAATTGCTAGAAGGAATTTTTGGAAAAAACTTGAGTTTTTTAGGTCCTGCTTTCCGAATGAGAACTGGATCATCATGGGGGATTTTAACACTCCCTTGCTAGAATCTGAAAAATTTGGTGGATCTCAAATTCAGTTGGATAGTAAGCTGGATTTAATGCACTTTATCAATTCCCAATGCTTGCATGATATGGACCTCAAAGGGGCCACCTACACCTGGTCTAATAGGAGAGCTGGGAATGATCTCATTCAGGTTAGGCTTGACAAAGCTCTAATTTCAAATAATTGGCTGAAGGACTATTGTTGCTCGTTAAATGCTCTCTCCAGAATTGGCTCAAATCATTTCCCTATAAGTTTTATGGTGGATTCTGTGTCTGGTAAGAGGAACTTTCCTTTCAGATTTGAGAAAATGTGGCTATCTCATCCTAAAATTTCTAATTGTATCCATGAGTGGTGGAACATAAATGTTAGTGGTACTGCCATGTTTAGAGTGGCTAAGAAACTTGGTGAAGTCAAATCTAGGATTAGGACTTGGAACAAGGAGGTTTTTGGGGATATTTTTGAGTCAAAAGCTGCCATTCAACAGGACTTAAGGGATATTCAGGACTGTATCCAGAGAGTTGGTTATGTTGGGGATATCCTCCTGAAGGAAAATGAAATTCTCTCTAAATATCATAATATTATCTCGAAGGAAGAGGATTATTGGAAACAGAGATCTAGATGTGCTTGGCTTGCTGATGGGGATAAGAACACCAGGTTTTTTCATTTGACTACCATGAAACATAGGGCTTCTAATCGAATTTCCTATATTATGAAAGATGGGGTCAAAATTGAGAGAGAGGAAGAGATTAGAGGTGAAGCTATCCAGTTCTTTGCTGACCTTCTTTCAGCGGGTGAACACTTGAATGTGGAGGCTCAGAACACCCTTATTGAGGCCATTCCTAATGCCTTGGATGATCAGCATAATAAGCTCTTGACGGCTATCCCTTCAAAGGATGAGGTTAGGAAGGTTGTTTTCTCTTTCGAAGGTAATAAGGCCCCTGGCCCTAACGGCTTCCCTATGTTCTTCTTCCAAGTTTTCTAGGAAATTGTTGTTGATGATATAACGAATGTTGTTAAAGAATTCTTTGGGGCTAGGAAACTGCTGAAAGAGCTTAATGCTACCTTCGTTGTCCTGATACCTAAATTCCCTGGAGCTAACTTTTTTGATTCTTTCCGTCCTATTAGTTTATGCAACTCCTTTTAGAAGATTATATCTAAAGTGATACTTCTAGGTTGCTTGGGGTTCTCCCTTTGCTGATCTCTCCCCAGCAAAGTGGTTTTGTTCCGGGCAGACAGATTTTGGACTCAATAATTACGGTTCATGAGAATATCCACTCCCTCAAAGTTTCGAAAAACCAAGGCTTCTTGCTTAAACTGGATATGGCTAAGGCCTATGACAGGGTGGACTGGAATTTCTTGATTAAAGTCTTACAAGCTTTTGGGTTTTCTGAAAGATTTCTCCAATTGATATGGGAATTGATCTCTACCACAAGCACCTCAGTGATTATAAATGGGTCTCCTTCCCGCTTCTTAAGTGTCAAGAGGGGTCAAACAAGGGGATCCTGTCTCCCCTATTCTTTTTACCCTTATGGCTGAAAGTCTTGGGAGGATTATGCATAAAAAAGTGACTGAAGGCAGCCTGAAAGATCTAAAACCTCCTCGGCAAATTTGGTCTGTTCACACCAGCAGTTTGTGGATGACACGATGCTGATGGGAAGTGCTACTGTTGGTGAAGCCCGGGCTTTAAAGAGTTGTCTTGTTCTTTACGAGGAGGGCTCAGGGCAAAAGATCAATAGGACTAAAAGTTCTCTCTATTTTTTTAATACCCCTGAGCATAGACAGAGGAAGATTGCTAATATCATTGGCTATGGTGTTCATCCCCTTCCTTCTACTTATTTGGGCCTTCCCTTAGGGTCCAAACCTCTAGACTCCTTCTGGGCTTCTCTGGTCGATAGATTCAACAGGAAGTTAGCTGGTTGGAAAGGCGCCCTTTTGAGTCAAGCCGGTAAAGTCCTGTTACTTAAGACTTCTCTTCAGAATTTGCCCGTTTATGCTCTCAGTTTGTTCAAGATTCCTACTAAGTTCGTTGATATTATTGAAAAGATCCAAAAACGGTTCCTCTGGTCGAGGGTGGAGGAGAAGAAGAGAATTCCATTGGTGACTTGGGAGAGAGTGTGTAGACCCAAGATGCTTGGAGGCCTTGGCCTTAGAAGCATCAGAGTGTTTAATAAAGCGCTCCTGGCTAAGCAAGTTTGGAGAAATTTTGTGGACATTCGGGAGTGGAACTCTATTTGGCGTAGCAAATACTTGAGGGAGGTTAATTCCCTTCAAGATTTCCTCAATTCTCAGAACCTTCCCTCTGGTTCCTTTCTTTGGAACAATACCATTAAAGCTAGAGACCTGGCTGGTAAAGAAGCCTTCTGGAAGGTGGGTGATGCGCAGAAAATTCGGCTCTGGGAAGATAAGTGGATTGGAAAGGAGTGTCTGCGTAATAATCCTATCTATAGTATCTATATGGAGGACTGCAAGTCTAGGTTTGGTTGGTTGGTTGGGGATTATTGGAGGAATGATCAGTGGGTTGAGATATCTGCTATCAATCCAGATCTTCAACCTCTGCAGGTTTTTCTTAACTCTATTAAGATTAATTCTCAAGGGAGGGAGGACACTCTAATCTAGAAGCTTTCGCCCTCTGGTACCTACTCTGTTTCTTCTGCTATGGCCTCTTGTTACTTTGGCATTGATGTCCATGATTGGGATAAGGTGTGGGTGAACAACCTTACTCCGAAAGTTAATTTGTTTGCCTGGATCCTTCTTTAGAATAAGCAGCTTACTAATGATAATCTTCATAAGAGGGGGTTCTCCTTTCCTAATAGGTGCTATTTGTGTTGTGCCGAGACTGAGACCTCTTCACATCTGTTTCTTCTTTGTCCGTTTGCTCATGCCATATTGTGTAGGATTCTTCGAATGTGGGATCTCAACTAGGTTTTTCCTGGAACTATTGCGGATTTTTATAACCAATGGAAGGCCCCCTCAAAGAATTGGGCCTTGAATCTGCTATGGAATTATATCTTTCCTCACCTTGCCTGGGGTTTATGGAAAGAACGCAATAACAGAATATTTAGAGATGTTGCTCTCTCGGAGGAAGTGGTGTTTGGTAAGATTACTAGAGCTGTGGGTGAAAACTTTAATCTACTTAACAAGAAGTTGAAAGGCAAAGGTAAGGTCAGTATGCAGGAGTATGATTGTAGAATTGTGGAGGCCTGGAAGATCAATGTGGATATTTTCAATATGTCTAAAAGTATTAAGGACCCTAGAGAGGGCATATGTTGGAGTCTTCCCCCCCTGGCTGGGTCAAAATCAATTTTGATGGCGCAGCCAAGGGAAATCCTGGGCCTGCCGGGTGTGGTGGGGTGATAAGGGATGAAAATGGTGCTTTTATTGCGGTTGTGGCAGTTCCTTTAGGCACTCAGACCAACCATGTGGCGGAAGCCTCGGGTGTTTTCCAGACATTGAAATTGGCTAGCCAATTAAAGTTTAAATACGTCTGGATTGAAGGTGACTCGAACAATATCATCCAATGCTTAAAGGGTCGCCAGAAACCCTCATGGTCAATACAAAATTGGATTGATCTCTCTAAGGAAATAATTAATACCTTTGAAAAAAGTTTCATAAAGCATGTCTATCGTGAGATAAACACGGTGGCGCATTTCTTCGCCAACAAAGGTGTCAAGGCTCCGAGTAAGGTGATCTAGCAGGGGCAGGATGAGTTGGAGGCTGACGTCAAAGCTCTGATGACGTATGATCGTACCCACAGGCAGGTGCAATTTCCCATTCTTTCGAATGATGGCTGAGTGTCCTCCCCTACAGTCTCGGGACTGCGTTTTAATTATTATTTTGAGTTGGCTAAGGGATAATAATCTCATCCCCCGGTTGCATGTGATTTATTTCGCATGCTTTCTGGGCATTTTAGTTGTTTGTTTCCACAGGGTTCTGGACTATTCCTTTCTTGCTGGTGGCACGATGGGTGGCGAAAGTCGCAGGGTGGAACCGATTAGTAGTGAGCAGTTGAAAAGCAATTCTAAGCTATGGAAGAAGCTGGAGAATGGTGGCATTACTGTTTACATTGAAAAGCTCCATGGCTGGGACCCAGAGGTTACGAGGGTTTTTGAGAAAGATTGGCATAATGGCAAGATTAACCTATTCGGCAGACACGTTACCATCAACGAACAGTTGATTGCTGAGGTTACTAGTCTATCTATGAAGGGCATAAAATTCTATAGGGACAGGAAGCAGTCTGATGAAGCTGTTAGCAAGTTCCCCAAGTCGAAGGCAGAGAAGGAGGAATTACGTAGGACCTCCAGAAGCTACTTCGACACGGATAGTATTGTTTCGCATTGGAGGAGGGTTTTGAATGTGTTGATGGAATATGTCACTTTGGATGGGCATTCTACCAGAGTCTTCGAGTATCACTTCGTCCTGCTGAATCATTTCAGGCACCAAGTTAGGATTTTGTTTC
>VDFB02384757.1:0-26230 GCA_007258455.2 Sequoia sempervirens | reverse complement strand
TATCTCTTTGTCTTTCATTTTGATGACCTGATTGCTGACCTTGAGGCTCTTGTAGATCAACAAAATGGATAGCTTTTTCATGACCTCTAGGGGGTGGAAGGGAGCTAGAAGGATTATCTTTGGGTGAGCTTCTATCACCATTATTAGGGTTTGAAGAAACAGATCGACCACGTGTGTTCTGAGCATCAGGGACATGATCCTTCAAAGTAGATTCTAGAAAACTAAGCTTCCTCTTCATCTCTTTGTTTGTTGCAAGCAACTCCATCTCCCTTGTCTTTCTCTCCAACTCCTCATTTTCTCTCATTAGCTTATCAAAAAGTGAGGCAGTGTTATTTTGATCTGTGTTCTTCTCAGCACCTCCTTCATTTATCCTTACTCCTTCATTTCCTCTCTTTTCTTACATAGGACGCTTACCTTTGTCCACATTTTGAGGCTGTTTACTGGTATTCCTAGGAGGAGGAACAACATGTTCCTCAACCCTATGACTTTGAGGTTTATTTATGGTCTTATTGACTAAGGGGTCAAAGAGAATCCTTCCTAAGGTTTCAGGTAATCCTAGGGTATCCTACTCATTTTGTTGGGCTGCCAATCTATCCATGGCTTCCATCTCTTTTAACCTTCTATGCAACTCATCCCTCTTATCCATAACATCTCTAATATTTTTCTCTTTTGCTACTTCTCTCTGTTTCCTGCTCTCATTTAGTGCAGCTATTTGTTGACTAAGCCTTTGTATGTCATCGAAGATCTCATCCTCATCAGGTAATGTAGACTCTCTATTAGAAGTTGTACTAGCAGTTTGGTATGGGTTATGGGAATAATCATCTCCAGTTGATGAATCATTTGGGACATGGGTAGCCCTAAAAGGTATAGGCGTGGGGTATTCTATGGTCCTAGCATGCCGGGTATTCCTATTATTCCTTTGGAATCTACCCCTTCCCCTTTGTTGTATGGCATTTTGGCCATGATTTGATGAATATTTATTTACAATATTTTTCATATGCACTTCCCCTCTCTCATTGGATACATTATCATCTAAATCTACCAAATCTCTTTCACTTTGTGAACTGAAATGAGAAGAAACTTGATGTTTAGGGGTGGGATGCAGTGTAGACATACCTTTTTGTGCTGGTTTTGCCTTCACCCATTTGCCTTTGTTTCTAGGCAACTCTTCTTCCAACTCCTGCTCTGGATGGTTTCTATAATAACCTCGTGTTCTCCTCATTTAAATTGGGATTCCTTCAGCCTTCTTGACTCTCTTTGAATTTATGCTCCGAACTTCTTCTATATCTTTAAATATTGGTTTGCACTGGTACAAAGACTTCAGAGTCACCACCCAAGCTTCTTGGGATAGATCAGTAACAATGGTGTTACTTTTTGGAATACAACAAGACTTTCAGAGCTTGGTACATTAGGGGAAATTTACATAAAAAATGGACCTCCTAAGGATGACATCATCTACTTTTTAAGTTATCAAAAATCAACTAAAAGATGACATCAACCTGTACGGTGACATCATCCAAAATAAAAATAAAATTATTGATTTTATAAAATAAAATTATTTATTTTATAAAATAAAATTATTTATTTTATAAAAGAAAAATTATTTGGCCTTTTATAAAGAAAATTTGGCTTATTTTATAAAATAAAACTTTCTAAAATCTTATGAATTAACTCATGATGGTTAATTTAACTCTACATATCCTATTCTATCTCATTCATCTTTCTAAATATAAAATATTATTTTTGTTTTTTAAATTTATATTCTTAAGTTCTATTATAGAAATGACTATGTTTTTTAAAAAATATTTTCATTCCTAAAACAAAAAAATATATAAAAAGAATTTCAAAAATATTTTAACAAAACTTTTCTTAAAAATATTTTAAAAATTTGGAATGAAATTAATTTGTAATAAAATTCATCACTAACATTGACATAGTTGACTCATCCATCTAAGCTATGTAATTTATCCAAGTTTGTAAATCTCAAAAGTAGGAGTGTAAAAGATCAAGAACATTTTAATATATAATACATATATGCTTATTTAATAATTGATCTCAGATTTATTAACCAAACAATATTATAATTTTTAATTTTATTTATTATTGTCAATAATTATTATTATGTGCATACTTGTTAATATTTGACTAATATTTTTTTATTTATAAATATATGGAAAAAAATAATAATGATCATATGTACATAATTGTTTATTCATTTATTTATTTTCCTCAATTTCAAAACTACTTAAAAACTATTTTATTTATTTAACACAATATCTATTTTTCTAAACAAGATAAAAAAAACTACACTAATTACATGTAATTTTTAAATCAACAATTTTTTATTTCTTTCAATATATATATACTAGTATACATATCTTAAATATAATCTATATAAAATACGTCGAGATATATCTACCAAGTTGATTATATGTTTTCACACATATAATAAAATAAAAAGAAAAATTTGCCACCATGATTATTTTGACATAATTCTGAAGCCATTATAGGAGTTTGAAATTGTCCAGCACATAATTTTGAAAAGAGATGCTTAAAGAAAACAGACAGAAGGAATTTCAATACAGAGCCCAAAGAAGAAATATTTTGCTTGAAGGCCTGTTATTATTTTTGAGTTTTTTGTACATGTCTTGATTCTAGAAAGTTTTAGGATGATTGCAAGGACTCTGAGAAAATGATTTTTTGAAGAAACAGAGCCTTTGAATTCATTTTATTTCCACACCCAATTTTCCTCTCATAACCTCCCATAATCTGACCTCAATTTTTCCTCTTAATTGATATAAAATTTTTCCCATAATTCTTGAAAACCTGCCTGAGATTAAAATCCTATATGATATAAAATTTATATAAAAAAATATTCAAGTATAAAATAATATATATAAAGTTACTTTACTTTGCCATTATTTATAAAACTTATAAATTTGTTTATTTAAATAAACTACATAACATAATAAATCTAAATATTTAAAATCATAAATTTAAATATATATATATAAATATAAAAATAAAAAAAAAAAAAGAAAGTGAACTTGAGTTTTTTAATAAATTATAATAGAAATATATGTTACCACTATTTTTAAAAAATGAACTTGAGTTTAAGATTTTTTAAATAAAAAATAAAAAATCAAGAAAAGAAATAATCTAAAATGAAAAGTGAACTTGAGTTTGTCAATAGAAATATATGTACCACTTTTTAAAAAATAATGGACTAGAGTTTTTTAAGGAATTATAATAGAAACATGTGTCCCCACTTAACTCATGTAGTTAAGTAATTTATATTTTTTATATTTAAATAATTTGCATTATTTGAGATAATTTTTGTTTTTTTACAGTTCCTTAGGAGGCCTATTTTTTATGTAAATTTCCCCTAATGACTACAACTTGACAACAATAAGACTAGGAATCACTTAGGAATATAAACACAAAGGCAGAGACATAAGCTATACTCAACCAATGTTCTCAAATGACCAACTCTATGAACAAACAGTGGGATAAAACAGCTTGGAGATTCTATTCAATATGAAACACGGCTCCCCAATAGAGTTGACATCTTGTTGGTCATTTTTCTTGTTTAGGAAACAACTAACCAACAAGTCTGTGCAAACACCTATGAGCTTGCCAAGATCAATGCCTGAATGTTCGCTAGACAGATGGCCAACAGACGAGATGCAACACTTGTGGCTGTTATCTCCTTCACTTCGGGCTCTGCAAGACCCAGGGGGTAATCCCTTGAACAAAGCAGATTCAATCTCCTTATAGCAGATATACCAAGGTTCACTCAGAGATGGCTTCCTTTGAGCAAACAATGTATATCCTACTGAGAATGATAAAACATATATAGTACAACGTGAAACAGAATTGATTAATTAAAATATTTGTTATCTAATTGAACAACCAGGCTAGTGAAGATATAAAAACTATCACCAGATCAGTGCCAATATCCTTGGGCAAGGAGTCATGAAAATGTACAACAAAAGGGGTATTTAACTCTAGAAACCTAAGCCTTTATGAAGTTAACCTTATTAACCCATGAACCAGTGATTGAATCTATCA
This sequence comes from Sequoia sempervirens, assembly GCA_007258455.2. NCBI lineage: Eukaryota > Viridiplantae > Streptophyta > Pinopsida > Cupressales > Cupressaceae > Sequoia > Sequoia sempervirens. The sequence continues at coordinate 22,159 of VDFB02384757.1, read as the reverse complement.
AACTTCTTATCAATTCCCTTAATAATGCATAGAAAACTCCAAATTGATTAATGCAATTTAACCCATTCCTTAAACAAGAGCATCGACCAAAACCAAAAAATGAAATGACCCTTGATCATTAGTTTCACTTAAAATTTCACACACACCATTACAAGGAGAGATTTTTAAATTCAATCAGTCATATTCATGATTCCATTTATATCCAGAAACCTTACATTTAGTGAAATATGCCCTAGATCCCAAAGATTGAAAATAATTTGATTTTCCCTAAGTGTTCTTGCTTCAAATCGAGCCCTAGCTACCCAACTAGAGATAAATGGTTCCCTTTACAATTTTTTAAATTGCCATCGAACGCTTACAAAGTGGAAAGAAAATAAATTTATACAACCAAGGTCACCAGTCAGAATGAGTCTATGTGGAAACCAACAAAAACCTTAATAGCCTCAGAAAACATCAAGCAACTCGGCCACGAACCTCCACCAACCAATCTGAATCATCTTGAAAGATCCTGTTAGGTGGAATAGGGAGAATGTCACACAACCAAGTCAAAACAAGCAAGTACATGAATGGGTAGCCATGGCAGTCAAACCAGGAAGGTACATAGACCATGCCATCCAGGAAATCTGTGGGTGCAATCATCACAAATCCAGAGACCACAAATGCAGAAGCCATCCATCTCAACCACCTATCCACCTCAGAGAACCCGTTACCCTAGTTCTACAATTAATTTCATCCTCTGTCGCACCAACTCGCACTAGCAATTGAGGTTCAGGACCGAAATGGAGTCACCATGTTGATCCCAAGTGAGATCCTCATTATCATTCTCGAGCCCAAACAGGTGACCAACCGCATTGAATACATCCTAAAATTGATCCACATCGGTCACCTCCCCAGCAGACTAGTCGGCCAGACATCATAGTGAGAAATTGTGTGTTTGATCAAGCAGTCGAGTTAGCGAGACTGGGAACATATGACAAGATGTTCTTGTGGGGAGAGGCTCATATCGGCGAGAGATAGCATCCTCAGCGAGAGATCACAATGACACCCCAACAAGAAGCACCATCGGCAAGAAAAAGCAGTGTCAGGAAGACATCAGGGCAAAGAAAACATGCCAAATCAAACATTGATCATAGTCGACAAGAGGCTAACAAGTCAAAGAGACACCCTGGTGAAGTCCACATAGGATACCGTGTGCACCATAGAGTCGGGGAGAGATGGCCGAGTCAGCTAGACATCATGGAAAAGTCACAGTGGCCGAAGGGAGTCATACCGAAGTCATCAAGCACATTGGCCAGATAGAAGGAACTCGGGGAGATGTCCTCCCAAAGACCACGCATCATACCAAGGGGTCAACACAATCGGCAAGATAGGCAATGGTCGGGGAGACATATCCCCGACACAATGAACACAAGTCGCAAGGAGGGGGTCTCGAGGGGACATCCCAAAGTCACCCAGAGATCACAACGAAACCAAAAGGTCACACCAAAAGCACCTAAGGGAGCACCAAAGTCGGCAAGACAAGCGGGGGTCAGGGAGACATCTCCTCGACATAACCAACATAGGCCGATGGAGACTTCGGGGAGACAAGATAGGGTCACCAAGAGGTTAGCCCGAGGACCAAAAGTCATAGCAAAGGCAACATGGGGCCTGTGAAAATGGTAGCCAGGGGCCGGTAGTGAATGGAAGAAGGGGCTCGAGGGGACCATTTAAGATAAAATGAACCAGGCGGATAAGTCACCAACAAAAAAGAACAAACAGCCAAAAAGGAAAAGAACACAGCAGACCCAAATGGAGAAAACAAAAACCCCAGCTAGGGTTTCAACCCATGAAGGAAACAGGAAGGCGAGACAAAAGAACCAAAGGGAAAAAAACTAGAAGAAAATTCCAACACGCCGAGCTCAAGCCTCATGGGAGCCCACTTTACCCATGTGCCAAAATGAAAAACACCCCATAGCTAAAGTTTTATCATGAAAAACAAGAGTACACAACTAGACAATGAGAAAACCAAAAATGGCACTAATAGTACCATGGCCCTATGTTGAAGGATTTAGTAGAGCAGTGGGACGCTGATACATCTACATTTCATCTTCCAATTGGTGAGGTGTGTTGGTTATTTTTTAAGAACCAAACTAAATCTGTAGAAATACCTATGTATTTTTCCATTTCCAATTATTAGTAATACTAAAAGGATTGGCCAATGAATAAATAAAAGTTGCTAAACTTCTATTCATACTCTTTGGGCTCTGTGAAACCTGGGAGGGTGATCCCACAATGCATACCAAAAGAACTTTCATAGTTACAATCAAATACATTGGTAATAACATATATCTCTCATGATACCAGTGAATAGTAAAATTAAAGAAGTTGAGAGCTTATTATGTTAATGTTATATGAGTTGAATATGAGAGAGAAAATGCCTAAAAAATAAATAAAAAATAGTGTTCCTCTTGATATTTTATTGTTAAAAGATTGAGTAGTTAATGAAGCAACACTGTAATTTTGTAACACTAATATCCTGCATGAACCGGTGTCTTTATCCAAAGCATGAAGTCAATACCTTTTGACATATCCTAATAACAATTCAGATAATAACACATATAACCCCAAGAAATCTAGCATTAAAACATTTCTCTGTGACTTCCGGGATTATCACTTCTTACAAATATCCTAGCACATAGTAATTATAAGTTATCAATCTCATATAAGCATTTACATCAATTCATTGAATCGATAAGAAAACATGAAACTGAACATCCATTAGATAATGACAGAGACAAGTGAAAGAAATCCTTGACTACTTTCAGTCATAACTTATAATATACATACAAGGAGAGAGAATAACCATAAAACTGATATTACTCTATATTAAAAATGTTATACCATTATCAGTCTTACATGCATAAGTATGAACTCCACAAGAAACTTAAAACAAAGAATCTAAAACTTGCTTCGTATTTGTCTTGAAAAAATTAACAGTATCAACTCAAAAAATTTCTAACTCCTGTGCTTTTGCTCCTGAATTCCTTCTTATAGAGATGAAGGAGAAAAACAAGCCTCAAACTAGGTAGCACACATGTCATGATCCCATATGATTGCTTGCAACAATATTCCCTTCCTAGTTACACATGAGTCTTCAGGTGGAGAAAATTAACTTGATGCAAAATTATCCTCAACTCTTCATGTAAAATAGGTCCCACCTTAAAATACATCATTAGTTTGTTACAACAGTTACAAGATATTCTCCATGTGCTCAAAATGCCGAATGTAAGAAAATCAAAACAACAAAACTTACAAAGCAAGGAAAAGAAAGCATAAAAGGTAAAAATGTCTTAATCCACACTAGCACCATGTGCTAATCACTTGAGTTTAAGGAGAGAATAATATTTTACCATGTTATATAAAAATCCTAATATGTACTATTTTTAGGCTATGTATTATTCTCCTCCTCTCCATTATTCTTCTTATTCATTATGTATATCTCTCCAACCAAATATTGTATTCTTCTTCAGTGGGCTATTTAAAATTCAATAAATCTTGCACCTTAGTATCATACTAGGAGTACCTTGCATCAATTAAAATTGTAGCTTCCTTAACAAATATATCCATCTTTGTTTCAATCTCCACCACCATATATTTATTTGAATTGAACAAGATGTAATCGGTTACAGACAAATGCATCATAGTAGCTTCAAGAAACTCTCCCAAATGTTCCTTCTAGGTGTCAAACGGACACAATTCACCTTTTGAATTCAATATTTGAGGCATACCATGATCCTCCATCTCCTTGAATATTTTCAACTTACTTTGGAGTTGTATTCCCAACTTTCCATGGAAAGTAGTTACCTCATTTATTGAGTCAATAGTTTTCAAGATGTCAAGAATATTTGTGGGTGCGTCAGGATCCTTCTTTATTTTTGGCATCATTTCTTTGAAAAAACTTACCCTAGCAATCTAATTATTCCACTCATTCCTAAAGGCCTCCTATACTTGCAAATATTTTCTATTTTCTTCATGAATGTTTTTATACATGGCCCATACATCATTAGACCTATGGACCAACTTGGTCACCCTATGCTTAAGCTCATCCCTAAAAATCTCATTGATCACCCTAACTATCTCTAATTTGGCTTGCTTGATATTTTTCTTTTCAACAATTAACTTTTCTCTCAAATCATCTATTCTGAGGGCCAAAGGTTCCCCATCTTGTGTAGACATATCAAATGAAGAAGAGGAAGAAGGCCGAGTCATTGTATTTTGGGTAGCTTGAATGGTAGCTCTCATTTGACTTAATTCATTCAAATTCTTATTATATTCCTTAACGAAGGAGTCATATTTCTTTTCAAAAAATTTTGTAGTGTCCACACTAAGCATTGTAGCATGTGCAATTAACCTAGCTTCCTAGATCAGAGTTATGTTAGTAGCTTTTTAGACCTCTAGTGAACCAATGAATTTTTTAATAGGCCTAGCAACCTCATGTTTGATAGTATTAGGTACCATAGACCAAATTGCAAGGGAATGCAACTTTGGACTATATCCATAACCAAATACTTTATTCTCAAACTAATCTTCAGATATCAAAGCTTGAGGATCTCTTCTAACTACATCATATGCTATGGTAGTTGTGATAGTACATCCTAGTAATAATATGATTCCACTATCTTTAACAATTCTTTGAGCTTTAGTAAGAGTAATAGCTACAATTTCATCCTTAACTTCTCTTCCTCTGCTTTCTCAGGTTCCTCCTGATGAGAAGGTTCAACATTGACTCGAGTTGCTTCTAGTCTCTCTTTTATTTTCTTACTCCACTGTTGAATCATAAACTCCCAAAACTCTTTAGTATGCACAAATTTATTATTATCCAAAAACACATCACACTCTCTAATTTTGGGATCATCATCATCTTGTTTGTCATACTGCCATTGGACAATCCAATCAGGAGGAACATTTGAACTATGAGTCTCTTCAATATGAGGAATGGGAATTTTTTTTACAACTTCCTCATTTCCTGGCACATGTTTTGCCACTTGTTCTTCCCTGAACTCCTGAACATCTTCAAGCTATTTTGGGATATCCATAGCTTGTTGATGTCGTTGTTGCTCTAAGAGGACCTAGGCTCTATTTATAGCCTCCTTTATTTTTACTTTAAATTCACCAGACTGATAGTCCCTTATCATAGTAAAGGCCTTCTCCAAGGGGTTTGCAATTTCATTGTATGGACTGATGTAGAAGGCATTTTTTTCATAATATTCTCCTCAAGGTTTTTCATAGTTGTCCATTCCTTTTTCTTAACCATAACAACCTCATCACTTCTTAGATTCCTTAGTACATAATCTCTTTAGAAAAATTCATGATGTATTATTCCTAAGTTCTTTTGTCTTATTCTTTCCACAAATCTTTCCGGATCAAAAACTCTAACCTTATCGATAGGCATTATGAGATTATTCACCATAATGCCCAATTTTTCATACCCTTCAAGGATGGTGACCTTAAAATAAGAAAAATAGCATTGGGGATATACCACAGAGCCCTTTTTGTCCTTTCTAAACATTTCATAATCCATAACATCAATTTTCCACATGAGATCCATGAAAGCCAATCTGTTTGAGACATATAAGGGTAATCAATGGGGTGCCACTTTAGCTCCATAAACCCTGATCAAAGTATATTCAAAATGCAGAAACCAGTCAACCCAATTATGTGTTGCTGGAGAGCCTAGTACATCCTTTGGGTGCATAACACTTCCGATCTTTGGAGAAAGTATGAATCTACGTGCCACACCCAATGGATCTAAGATACCATGTCTTACAACATTGAAAAACAATATGTAGTTGGAATTGAAGCAAAATTGATCCCAAATGTATGTCCACATTTGCACAGGGATGGCCTTATTTTCACTATCCATAACCCTCAAATTTAGTTTCCTTTTCCACTCATAATCTTGTTCCCACAAGAGCATGTGCATCAACAAGGAATAATGAGGGAAAGATAGAGGGAGCACTTCCTTTTTCAAATTGAGAAAACAATCATGCATTTATTGAGCAACAAAATTAGTATAATCAAAACCAGTGTTTCAATTATATTCTTGTATATGGGTATGTGTAGGATCATGATGGGCCAAAAAGTGGCAATATGATGGGTATGTGGCTAATGACGTTTTTTTTACCCAAAATTTATGAAACAAAAAGAGTTTTTAAAGGATCTTTTCAGCTTTCCACCGATATAAATTAGGCTTTACTTTGAATTTAATAAGTAATTATTATTCATTTTCTATTCAAATTATGACTAAAGTCCTGATTAATAGATTGATTGAAAAACATCTATAGCTTTCAAACGGTATCACATTTTTTGAATCCAAAACACACGTCACATTTTATGCTTCGCATACTATAGGATTAAAAAAAGAAAAAATTTCATGAAGTTTTGACCAAGTTAAGGTGGTCGACATATGATTTTTTATATTTTTAAAATTTGTAATAAAAATTCAGAATTAATTGTTTCTTGGAAAAATTACAAAAAGATATGCATGGATCATGAGTCCTCTACTTATATATAAAATCTTATAAAAAATATTATCATTTTATTGTGGTAGGGTGGTCAGACAGACACCTATTTCTTATTTTTTCCCTGAAATTTAAGTACTATTGCATTGAAATTTCAAATTTTCACCAAATAGATATTTTTTTTAAAAAAGAACCTAGTAGTTTAGAAACTACATTCAATTTGCTAAAGATTCTATTCTTACATATTTTTGAAATAATATAGATAACTTATTCAATTTTTTTTGTCAAGTTTCCTAACTCTGATTTTTCTAATTTTTTTGCCACTTAAGAGCTTGTTTTTTCCATGATGATCCTGCACATACCCATATCTACCACCATCACCAACAAATCAGGGGCTATTATAACCTCAAAATACCGAGCTAGCACTTGGTTCAAACAATAATAAGTGTTTTTGAAATAATCTTCAAATTCTTCACACTCAAAAGGCTCAACATCTTGAACAATGAATTTTTTCCTTCTCCTTCTATGTCACACAAATATTGCTTCTCTGTATACAAATTTTCTCCCTTCATATTCAACATACAATTCAACACACCTGAACTTTTTAGTGTAATTGGGATTCAACCCAAACACATCCACCATTTTATCCTTTGTCACCTCCATAATTATATCACCCTTCTCACTCTTGATTTTGCTGTCAGTAGGGTCGTAGTGCCTTGCTAGCTCCATCATTAAATCAACTTCCACAAAAAAATTTGGAACCATTAACTTTCCCAGGTTCAATCCTGACAAATAGCATGCAGTCTTACTAGAATTTTTCCTATTGAAAGCATATCGAAACAATTTCCTTCCACTCCAAGGCTGGGGTTTCTTACCAATTTTTCCAGTATTATAAATCAACCTAGTGGTAACAACAACTTGTCTTGTGGGCCTTTTACCAATTCATGACCCTCCCTCTTTGATACCTCCATAATTTTCTTTCATAAACTTTTATGTTTCCTTCTTTGCACATCTGGACCTTGTGGAAGTCGTAGGGGTACCAGGCAAAGGGTTAGATATAGCTATTGGTGTGTGCTAAAATTTAGCTGAAGCATGTTGAGTTTTAAGTCTTTTGACCCTCTTTTTCTTTGGTTTCCTTTTCGGTCTAACACTAGATTTACTAGGCTCTAGGTCACTCATGCTTGTAACACAAATGGAGACTAGGGTTTAGAATTTCTTGCGGCAAAAAAAAACCCTTCACAATTATGATAGGATAAAAATCTAATATTGAACAGGACACCTTTCTTCACAATTTAGATAGTGCTCAATTATGAAATTGAAATCATTGGAAAAGACTAAATTGCACTTTCCACCAATTTTCTTATCATCTTTCAAGGGTATTCACCTTACTACCTCAATTAAAAAGAAGTATGAGTTATTCTTACCCGAATGAAAGTTGTGTCACTCTAGTTGTAGATAATTTTTGGAGGTTTCCTTGCAAATTATTTGGTCTCTGGTATTTTTTTTCCCAGCCAGTGAATTAGGATGCATGATAAACTAGATATCTACTTTCTGTTACGGCCGAGAGGGGAGCATGTCACCATTAATATTTGATAGTAAGTTCATGCAAGTGAACTAACAATCAATCGTTCAATTTTAAACCTTAATTGTTGATCCTTCAACTTTAAAACTATATCAATGGTCAATAATCCACCTTGCTGCCTTTCTTTTTTCTTTATATGAAATCCTTAGGATTTCACCACATTACCTCTTCATGTAGCATTTGTCGCCAATCATTGATTCACTTCATTCTCATCCATCTTTATCAACGATGCAAGTGCCTCATGTGACAAAATCTCATCCCTTTAGATCTAAGGTTGGTTTCTCGATCTCATCCATATTCATCACTCCTCATTAGTTCAAATTTTCATCTTGAATTCCATTAGTGACAAGAGATGTAAGCACCATAGTTTGACACGTACACCTCCATAACAATCAATGGAACAAAATATATCACAAATAGGATGTAGTCAAGTTAGCGAGAGAAAACTCCTTAAAAGGGACCATATCACTCATCGCTAATCATAACCTTAGTGCTTAGAACAAATCTGCAAGATGCAATACAATTGGGAACTCATCATCTCACTTATCGCTAATTGCAAACAATTTGTTCACAACATATTGGAGATGAGTGATGAAACTGTGATCATAAAGTGAGAGGTCATTGCTTGAGAGGTCATTGCTTATCAGTATTACAACTTTAAGAATTCAAAAATTATTAGCGAAACGTGATATCTTAAGAACCTCACTCATCGCTAATTGCAATCAAAAGTTCAAGGATCAATTTGCAATGAGCGATATCAAAAGATATTACCTCATCACTGATTTAAAACATACATTTTAAAATTGATCAGCGATGAGCAATAAAGACTTAAGGCCAGCTAAACTTAAGTGAAAACTTTTAGGCACATGCTCAATAAGTTTTTTTAATGGAGGGGACTTTCTAGGATGATACGATACATAAAAAAATCTTAAGAACCCCAAAATCATTATAACAAAGCTTTATGAACTCATGATGAGGGATCCAACTACCTAATAGAAAAAACTAAAATAGTGACTGGGAACAGGAAATAGGGAGTCGACAACAAAATAGAACACTCATTTGATTCCAAGGAAACAAATCCTAAAACCCTTCTAAATGCAACAAGGGTTTAAGATGGGACATAAGAATTAAGGTTCCATCAGTGGCTCTATATGGGGACATATGCCTCTTGCAGGCATGGTGAGATCTCCAGAATCTCTGATTGAAGAAGACCAAAATGTGGATTAAAATCAAAGGACCGAAACTGGGGAACTACCCAGACAAGGTAGCAAGTCCCCAAAAAAAAAAAAAGTAAACACACCTATATACATAATAAACGAAAAGAACGTACATGGAAGATAACATACTTAGGAGAAGTATGGCTTTAAGAACTGTCCATGTACTGGCAGTTCAAAAAATTCACCTGTCAAGCTTTGAAGAAAATATGAATCTTCTCTGTGAGTGTTGGCTATCAAGTAAGGGCCAATCCATAATGCTTCAAATTTTTCATGTTTTCCCTTATCCTAAACTCTTGCATTCCAGGCTAACACCATGTTGTTAACTTCAAACTTCCTGGGAGAAGATTTTCTATCATATAAGTGCTTAACTTGCAGTTGCATCTTCAAGTTTTTTGCTTGAGCTTCCCTCCTAGATTCATCCAACCATGCCAAATTATTTATCCTATGCTACATATCATCACAGATTTCTTCATCATATTCCTACAAAAACTTGTACATTTTGAGTAGGTTATTCTATGGCAATCTTGCCTCCAGACCATATACAAAAAAACAAATGGTGAATAACTAGTAGCCTTTTTCACAATCACTCTATTTACCTAGAGTGCCAATTTCAATTTTGAATCCCAAGCCTTTTTGTTCTTCTCCACAATTCTCTTGATTATCTTCATCAAGCTCTTATTACTAGATTCAACTTGACCATTTCCTTGAGGATGGTAAGGTGAAGAATAAGAAACCTGTATGCCATGTCTTTCACAAAAGTCCTTGAATTCATCTAACCTAAAACACATAGCATTGTCTAAGATAATTCTCTGAGGGACTCCAAATCTGATAAGAATATTATTCGATAGAAAATCAACTACCACCTTCCTTGTTGCCTTCTTTGTAGGTATTGCTTCCACCCACTTTGTAAAATGATCGATGGCAACAAGAATCCATGAATGACCTCCACTAGATTTTTCTAGTATTTCCCCAATGAAATTAATTCCCCATTGTTGGAAAGGGGCTTCAACCATCATAGGTCTGAGTGGTAAGTTTCATGAGAATCATTATAGGCATCACAAGTTTTAATAAACTTGTGAGCATCTTTAAAAATTGTAGGCCACCAGAACCCAACTCTTAAAATCTTTTGTGTAGTAGTTTTTGCCATGTAATGACCACCACACACCCCATTGTGCATTTCTTGCAGGAGTTCCAATGCTTGTTTTCCATCTACACATTTCAAAAGTACGTCATCCAAGCTTCTCCACCATAGCTCATTATCAATGATCACATACTTGATAGCATGAAATTTTAATGTTCTTTTTCCATTGTCAACCATATCAGTAGGACATTGCAAAGTTTGTAGATACTAGATAATTCTTATGTACCATCCACATGTTTTCACATCATAGAGAGGTGCAACATCAATTACTTCAGCTTGATTAAATTGATTTGCTTCCAAATTCACCTCTACCATCAACATGGCTAGGGCCTGTCCTCTCACTAACTTGGTAATCTAAACCTCAATGTTGAATTCTTGGATCCTATTGATTTATCTACACCTTCTACCTGTTGTTTCTTGTTGAGTAAAAATGTCCTTCATAGCTGCACTTGGTACAAAAGCAATACTTGTAGCCCCTTGCAGGTAAGTCCTAAAATTCTTTACAGCCTTCACCAAAGCATAGGCTTGTTTCTCAATAGTTCCATACTTCAATTTTGCAGCTTGTAGAGATTTTCTAAAGAATGCAATTGGATGTTCAAAACCTTGTTCATTTTTCTGTTGTAAAACAACAACAATAGTATGAAAAGAAGCAAAAGAGAAAATATGCATTGGTTTAGAGAAGTCAAGAGACTTCAAAATTAGAGCCTCTTTAATAGCTTGTTTTATCTTTTTGAAAACTTGACTAGGCTCCTCACTCCAAAGTACCTTTGCACCTTACTTCAACATTTTGGAAATAGGTCTTGTAATCTCTCCAAATTGGTTATAAATCTTCTCAAAGAATTTATTTTCCCAAAAAATGATTGGATACTCTTGAAATTTCTTGGCTGGGGAATCTTGTCAATAGCTTCTACTCTTTCAAGATCTATCCTTACTCCTTCCTTGGACACAATATGCCCTAGCAGCTTTCCCTCGGTGACCCCAAAGGCACATTTCTTTGGATTCAAAGATATTTGATATTCTAGTGACCTAACAAAAACCTTTTCTAGGTGCATGAAATGATCTTCTTCTTTCTTAGAATAAGTGGTCAAGTAATCTTGATACACAACCATAAATAGATCAATAAAATCTAAGAAATCTACATCCATAGCTCTCTGAAAAGTGGCACCAACGTTTGTTAAGCCAAAGGGAATCCTTACATATACATAGGTACCCCAAGGAGTAGTAAATGTAGTCTTGTACTGCTCAGACTCCTCCACTTTTACTTGATTATATCTTGAGAAACCATCCATCATTGACAATAGATCACAACCAGTTACCTTTTGTAACATGGCCTCCATGTTCAGTAAGGGATAATTGTCCTTTAATGGGGATACATTCAAGTTCCTGAAATCAACACATAGTCTTATGTCACCATTCTTTTTCCTTACCAATACTAGATTGGATACCATGAAGAATGTCTAATGGGTTTTATAATACCAACCTCCCTCAACTTTATCAACTCCTCCTAAATCTTGGGAGCTAAAGTAGGATTAATTGGTCTTTTCTTCTACTGAAGGGTTTTTCATCCTCTTTTAAAGGAATCTCATGTTGAAAAAAATCCTCCTTGTAAGCTTTCAAGTCATCCTATGACCAAGTAAAGACATGCCTATATTTTCTTAGCAAGGAAATTAGCATTTCCTTCACCTTTGGTTTCATCCTCTTTCCTATATAAACCTGCTTTGGAGCATTTTCAGTTCCCAAGTTCACCTCTTCTAGGCCTTTTGGGTGGGTAATAGTTGCTTTGGTCTTACTGGTTTCTTGATTATCAAAGACCCTTTCAAGAGCTACAAGGCCTTTGGTAATTTTGTTTTTTTTCAATTAGATGACCTCTTTTCCAAACACTATGTCTTGTCCATCAGTATTTTCTACAAATCCATTAAAATCAATCTTCTGACCTTCATATTTATCAACACATCTTAGAAATATAAGGACATCCTCATCATTTTAATTTATTTTCCAATTGTATACATTGTTAGGGATAGAGGGCCTTGTTTTTATCTCAACCTTTGAAATTCCTATGAAAGTTATATCATCGGGTCTTAATGCAATATTAGCTAGTAGATCATCCACTCTGTTATGTCCTCTCTCCATCTAGTAAATTCCAAAAGCATCAAACTATTCAATGGAATCCCAAACAACATTCTAGTATTGCCTTAGTCTATTATTTTTGCAAGCATACTTAGCTCTTACTTGGGATATTATGAGCTCAAAGTCACCAATTACCATTAGCTTTTTGATTCCATGTTTTTCAACAGGTCTCAATGCAAATAACAAGGCTTCATATTCTGCTACATTATTTGTATAGACAAAAGATAATGTAAAATAGAACTTATAAGTATTTCTGATAGGTGATACTAATAAAATACCTGTAACAGATCCATCTTTAAAACTTGTACCATCAAAGTACATTTTCCATAGTCCTTTATCAAAAATTATTGAAACTTCATTTTCTATAAGTGGACATCTTTCAATCTCTTTTGGTGCTTCCTCTACCTTGAACCCACCAATGTGAGTATCTATGAAAATAATTCTGTCATCTTCAGGGACATGTTCCAGCATATGTGGGACCCTAGATTCTCTCATTACTTGGATATTCCTTCCATTGATGGGAAATACGGCGTAAGACATGTCACACTACATATTGCCTCCCATAGATGCACTCCATTTTTGAGATAATAACATTCCATAATTAGGTGGGATATCAACCACTACCACACTCATTTTAAACTATTTTTCAAGGAAAGCTTCTAATCTATATTGAAGCTCATTTATCACACCTACCACAGGGACCTCTCTAGCATCCATAACATAACACTTACCTTGAGTGCTATACACGTTTAACCCTAATGCATCCATTATTTTAACTGGCATAATATTGTTTGATGTGCCAGATTCAATAATATAATTCTTTATGAAATTCCCCCCAAATATCAAGGTAAGAAAAAATGGATCTATCTTATCTGGACAAGTGTTTATAGAATTTCCAAGAAAAATGTGGGGAATCTCAACAATTACTCCTTCAACTTCCTTACATTTCTTATCCTTATCACTTAGTTTAGAAGGAGTGGGTTCCACTAAATTATTACTAATTATAGCAGTGTCGGTGATAAGGACCACTTCCTTTTGTTTATGTTCCTCTATCCTCATCATTTCAAGAAAAGGTACAGACACTTTAACTTGGCTAAGTAACTAAAACATGTCAACAAAAGTATACTTGGGAAATTTATTTAAAGGAATTCCTTGTTCATTGCTATTATCTCTCTATTGATTTATGGTTGCTTCAACCTTGTGTTTAGTATCCTTCCTTATGGCTTCAGGAACTTGCTTCTGTTTCTTTAATTTTTCAGCAAAAAAATTATGTCCAGGAGTAGCTTTTGACTTGCTCGTTCTCTTGGCCCAAATTTTATCTCCCTTTCCTTCTTTATCTTTGAAAACTTCTATTTTTTTATCAGGTTCATGTTATTTTCCCTTATCGTTCTATTCTTTGATGAATAGATTGACATGATTACCTTGTTCACCTCCAATAGTTCTATTCCTCAAATGATAACAACTTCTAGCTTGAACAGCTAAGACTGCTATATATTTTGCAATCTCTTCTGTGGAAGGTCTTCTTAATGAGACACAATCTTCAATCACCTCCAAATTGTAAGCCTCTTCATCACTAGTGTCATCCTCATCAGAAAGAACTTGATGATGCTATGCATTAGCAATTTTCTTTTGATTGTCAACATCTACTTCACAAGAATATTCATCAGAAGAATATTCACTGTAAGCAATATCAGAATCACCCATAATCATAAGTACATTATCCTCATCTTGATCTTACTGATCACACTCCTCAAGTGCGTTATATTCTACTTCCACCATCTGTGCTACTGCACACTACTATGAGGAATGTGACATTTGGAAAGTCATACACCAAGGAGTATCTTCAACAAAATTTCCTAAATTATTTTGCAAAGGGTCTAGAGGAACTTTTTTTTGGGTATTTCTTTGATTATTTGAGACAGGCTTTCGATTATACCAATTGGTATTGTAAGGATGGTCTTGCAACCTAGGGGGTTTGTCATTCCTTTAGTAATTTTTTGGTTGGGCCTTCTCTTGCCTTTCAATTTTATTGTTGATAGTTTTCATGAAGCTATCAAGCTTGTCTTCAATTGTTCCCCCTTTAGTGCTTGAACTCTTTTCTTCCCTTTTTGAAGTTTTGAAAAGTCTCAGATCATCTTGTTTGCCAAATTTACCAGTTGTTTTACTAATTTTTTCAATATGTTTTGCTATCTTAAAAGCTTCTCTTAAAGATTGAGAACACTTATCTAGCAAACGGTAACTCATTTTTGCATAAAAAGCATTACAGTAATTTGCCAAGCATACATGATCATTTAAGTGTAGGTGAGGAGGAAACCTTTTTATAGCCTTTTGGAACCTTGTATTATACTCAACAATAGATTCATTAGATCCTTTTACAATATTCTTGAATTGATTCAACAAAAAACATGAATATGTGTTGTCACCATATTGTTCTCTAAAAACCCTTTTGAACTCTTCCCAAGAGCCAATGCTCTTAGCAGGTAAACTTCTGTACCACTCTCTTGTGCCCTCAACAAGAGACTACATGAATAAATTTGTCATCACATATTTTGCTTCTACCTCAAATTCATCCATAACGTTAGTGAATGCTTTGAGGTGGTCTTCACCACTTAGCATTACTTCCAGAGAATTTGACTAGAGCAAGCCTAAAATATTTAAGAAATGGGTTAGGATAGCCAATTATTCAAGTGAAACACAACTGTTGGTATCTATCTACTTTGAGTGGCCTCCTAGTATGCCTATCCCTATGATCATCTTTGTGTTCATCATCTTTCCTGCTATGAGAGTTGCTACCATCCTTTTCCTTACCACTTTCACCATCACCTCCTTCTTTCTTACATCCCTCATCATTTTCAAAGTAAGACTTATCATTCTTATTCCCTCCTCCACCACCACCACCTTGATCTCCACCACCACTTCCCCCAGGAGTATGTCCATCAGATTTCCTCTTTTGAAACTCACTATCAGTATGTACAGAGCTCGAGGTCTTTGGTATATCAGTGGAAATTTGAAGGAATGAAATCTTCCTAGCCATTTTTTCATTGGAAGCTATTAGTTCAGCTTCTTTCAAATCTTCTCGTAGCTTTTCACTTTCCAACTACAACCTTAGTATCTCAAGATTTGGAGGTATGTTAGATGGGGTTGGATAAATTTTGGATTTATTTGTGGGGATTTCACTAGATGAAGTATTGGTTTTATCATTGGTTTTGAATGTATTTTTCTTGTGTGGGTCAATAGGTCTCTTCCCATGATCTACAAATGATGCTTTCTTAGTAATAACAGGAGAATCTGAGGCTCTAGTGGTGGAGACAGATGTATAAGTATTGGTAGAAAAATTTCCCATTGAGACTATTGCTCAAGGAATATCATTAGTCATTTTAGAAATATTTTCCTCAGAGGTTCTATGCCTTGTGGCCTCCTCTCTCATTTTCTCCAAATTTTTCCTTCTAGCATCTCTCTCAAGTTGCTTAGCTCTAATCCTATCTTCCTTTTCTTTCTTTCTTTTTTCTTCTTGTTCTTGGAATTTTAACTCTTCTTCTTCAATGGCTTTCATATCATTATCTATATCTTCCTCATTTTCCAGAATATCTCCATGTTCACTCGGGGCAAGAGTAAAATAAGGTTGGTCAATACGATCTTCCTCAAGAGAAAAGTGGACTCACTCATCAAGGGATTTACCTTATGGCTTAACATTATTTCCATTGAAAATGAACCCAATTCTTGGGGTTGAGGACTCAGATAACTTCTTATTTTTTCCCCAACCTACTACCCTCTTGAGATATTTCTCTCACTATCAAAACTTCTTCTACTGGAAAACTTCCCTAGTCTATGTTAGAATCTTGAACATTATGTCCTTCTTCATGGACACTAGCACTACTTATATCAACATGAAAAGTAGGAGATACATCAGTATGGGAATCAACAAACTTACTTGACTCAGAATGTTTCCTGACCCATTCAGGTTGCTTTTCCTTTGTAGGTTTAGATTCTAACTTCTGCTCAGGATGCTTCTTCGCATAACTTCTAGTCTTCCTCATAATGTAAAGTACTATAAAATATTTCTTGTTGTTTTATTTTGAGAGCTAATCTTCACACCGATACTAGAGAACTCAAAGTCTCCACGCAAGATACTGGGAATCAAAAAGTGATTTCACTTTGATTTTATACTTGTTACTCCAGAAAAAAATTTAAACAATACCTTACAGACAGTGGTAGAATGAAATAATACCTAATGCATAAGACCTAGTATGATGGGACTAATGCAATAAACTTAAAAATTATTATTCCTTAAACAAAAAGGAATATTCACAATGAAAAAATGACTCTAATTGTACCTAATCTGAACATAGAGACTTTGGACTTAACAAGTCCCCAATGGAGTCTCCAATCTATTGGTTATTTTTGAAGAACCAAACTGGTCTCTAGAAATACCTATGGATTTTTCCATTTCTTATTATCAGTAATACTAAAAGGATTCACCAATGAATGAATACAAGTTTCTAAACTTCTATTCCTACTCTTTGGGATTTGTGAAACTCGGGAGGGTGATCCCACAATGCATACCTAAAGAACTTTCATAATTACAATCAAATACATTGTTAATAACAAATATCTCTCATGATACCACGTAATAGTAACACTAAATAAGTTGGAAACTTATTATGTTAATGTTATATGAGTTGAATATGAGAGAGAAGACACCTAAAAAATGAATAACAATAGTGTTCCTCCTAATATTTTATGGTTAAAAGATTGAGTAGTTAATGAATCAACACTGTAATTGTAACACTAATATCCTGCATGAACTAGTGTCTTTATCCAAAGGACAAAGTCAATAAATTTTGACATAACCTGATAACAATTCAGATAATAACACATATAACACCAAGAAATATTGCATTACAACATTTCTTTGTGACTTTCAGGATTATCACTTCTTACAAATATCCTAGCACATAGTAATTATAAGCTATCAATCTCATATAAGCATTTACATCAATTCATTGAATCAATAAGCAAACATGAAACTAAACATCCATCAGGTAATGGAAAAGACAAGTGAAATAAATCCTTGACTATTTTCAATCATAACTCATAACATACATAAAAGGAGAGAGAATAACCATGAAACCGATATTAATTTGTATTATAAATGCTATACCACTATCAGTCTTACATGCATAAGTATGAACTCCAAAAGAAACTGAAAACAAAGACCCTAAAACTTGCTTCATATTTGTCTTGAAAAAATTAATAGTATCAACTCAAAAAAATTCTTACTCTCGTGCTTCTGGTCCTAAATTCCTTCTTATAGAGATGAAGGAGCAAAACAAGCCTCAGATGAGATAACACACATGTCATGATCCCATAGGACCACTTGCAGCAATATTCCCTTCCTAATTACGCTTGAGTCTTCAAGTGGAGAAAATTAACATGAGGAAAAATTATCCTCAACTCTTCGTGGAAAATAGGTCCCACCTTAAAATACATCATTAGTTTGTTACAATAGTTACAAGATATTCTCCATGTGCTCAAAATGCCAACTATAAGAAAATCAAAACAAAAAAACTTACAAAGGAAGGCAAAGAAAGTAGAAAAAGGTCAAAATGTGTTAATCCACATTGGCACCACATGCTAATCACTTGATTTTAAGGAGAGAATAATATTTTACCATGTTAC
The DNA here is from genome assembly GCA_007258455.2 of Sequoia sempervirens. NCBI lineage: Eukaryota > Viridiplantae > Streptophyta > Pinopsida > Cupressales > Cupressaceae > Sequoia > Sequoia sempervirens. The sequence goes on along the minus strand of VDFB02384757.1, from coordinate 3,913 downwards.
ATCAAAAGCCTAATATGTACTATTTTTAGGCTATGTATTAGTCCCCTCCTGTCCATTATTCTTCTTATTCATTCTATATATCTCTCCAACCAAATATTGTATTCTTCTTCAGTGAGCCATTTAACATTCAATAAATCCTGAACCTTAGTAGTATACTGGGAGTACCTTGCATCAATTAAAATCCTAGCTTCCTTAACAAATATATCCATCTTTGTTTCAATCTCCACCATCATATCAATATTTGAATTGAACAAGATGTAATTGATGAAATACAAATGCATCATAGGAACTTCTATCAACCCTCCCAAATGTTCCTTCCAGGTGTGAAACAGATGCAATTCACCTTTTTAATTCAATCTTTGAGGCATACCACGATCCTCCATCTCCTTGAATATTTTCAACTTACTTTGGAGCTATATTCCCAACTTTCCATGGAAAGTAGTTACCTCATTTATTGAGTCAATAGTTTTCAAGATGTCAGGAATATTTGTGGGTGCCTCGGGATCCTTCTTTATTTTTGGCATAATTTCTTTCAAAGTACTTACCCTAGAAATCCAATTATTCCACTCATTCCTAAAGGCCTCCTGTACTTGAAGATATTTTTTATTTGCTTCATGAATTTTTTTATATGTGGTCCATACATCATTAGCCCTGTGGACCAACTTGGTCACCCTATGATTAAGCACATCCCTAAAAATTTCATTGGCCACCCTAACTGTCTCTAATTTGGCATGCTTGACATTTTCCTTTTCAACAGTTAACTTTTCTCTCAAATCATCAATTTTGAGGGCCAAAGTTTCCCTTTCTTGTGTAGACATATCAAATGAAGAAGAGGAAGAAGGCTGAGTCAATGTCTTTTGGGTAGCTTGAATGGTAGTTGTCATTTGACTCAATTCATTCAAAGAATTATTATATTTCTTGACAAAAGATTCATATTTCTTTTGAGAAATATGTGTAGTGTCCAAACTAAGCATTGCAGCATGTGTTGTTAACTTAGTTGCCTAGATAAGAATTATATCAGAAGCTCTTTTGACCACTAGTGAAGCAATGACTTCTTCAATAGGCATAGCAACCTCATATTTTCTAGTATGAGGTGCCATAGACCAAACTACAAGGGTATGCAGCTTTGGACTATATCCAGAACCAAATACTTTATTCTCAAACTATTCTTCAGATATCAAAGCTTGAGGATCTCTTCTAACTACATCATATGCTATGGAAATTATGATAGTACATCCTGGTAATAACATGATTCCACTATCTTTAACAATTATTTGAGCTTCAGTAAGAGTAATAGCTACAATTTCAGCCTTAATATTCTCTTCCTCTGCTTTCTTAGCTTCCTCTTGATTAGAAGGTTCAAAATTAACTCGAGTTTCTTCTAGTCTCTCTTTTATTTCCTTACTCCACTGTTGAATCATAAAATCCTGAAACTCTTTAGTCTACACAAATTCATTATCAACCAAAAACTCATCACACTCTCTAATTTTGGGATCATCATCATTATCTCTGTCATATTTCCATTGGACAAACCTATTAGGAGGAACATCTGAACTATGAGTCTCCTCAATAGGAGGAAGGGGAAATTTTTGCTCAACTTCCTCATTTCTTGGGACATGTTTTACCACTTGTTCTTCCCTAACCTCCTAAACATCTTCAAGCCATTATGGGATATCCATAGCTTGTTGTTGTCATTGTTTCTCAAAGAGGACCTGGGCTCTGTCTACAACCTCCTTTACTTTTACTTTAAATTCACTAGAATGATAGTCCCTTATCATAGTAAAGGCCATCTCCAAGGGGTTTGCAATTTTATTGTATGGACATATGTAGAAGGAATTATCTTTCATAATATTCTCCTCAAGGTTTGTCATAGTTGTCCATTCCTTTTTCCTAACAATAACATCCTCATCACTTCTCAGATTCCTTAGTACATCATCTCTCTAGAAAAATTCATGATGTATGATACCTAAGTTATTTTTTCTTCTTCTTCCTACCACAAATCTTTCCAAATAAAAAATTCTAACCTCATCGATAGGCATTCTAAGATTATTCACCATAATGCCCATTTTTTCATACCCTTGAAAGGAAATGACATTAAAATAAGCAAAAGAACATTGGAGATACACCACAAATCCCTTTATGTCCTTTCTAAACATTTCATAATCCATAACACCAATTTTCCACATAAGCTCCATGAAAGCCAATATGTTTGAGACATACAAGTGTAAACAACAGGGTGCCAGTTTTTCTCCATAAACCCTGATCAAAGTATATTCCAAATGCAAAAACCAGTCAGCCCAATTATGTGTTGCTACAGAGCCTGGTACATCCTTTGGGAACATAACACTTCTGATCTCTGGAGAAAGTTTTAATCTAGGAGCCACACCCAATGACTCTAAGATTCCATGTCTTACAACATTGGAAAACAAGATGTAGTTGGAATTGGATAAATCTTGGTCCCAAATGTATGTCCACATTTGCACAGGGATGGCCTTATTTTCACTATCCATAACCCTCAAAATGAGTTTCCTTTTCCACTCATAATCTCCTTCCCACAAGAGAATGCACATCAATAAGGAATAATGAGGGAAAGATAGAGAGAGCACTTCCTTTTTCAAATTGAGAAAATCCTCATGCATTTGTTGAGAAACAAAATTAGCATAATCAAAACCAATGTTTCGATAATATTCTTATATATCTTCCACCATCACCGACAAATCAGGGGATATTCTATCCTCAAAATCTGAAGCTAGCACTTGGTTCAAACAATAATAAGTTTTTTTGAAATAATATTCAAATTCTTCACACTCAAAAGGCTCAACATCTTGAACAGTGAATTTTTTACTGCTCCTATTTCGCACAGGTATTGCTTCTCTGTATGCAAATTTTCTCCCTTCATATTCAACATACAAGTCAACATGCCTGAACTTTGTAGTGTAATTGGGATTCAACCCAAACACATCCACCATTTTATCCTTTGTCACCTCTAGAATTATATCACCCTTCTCACTCTTGATTTTCCTGTCAGTAGGGTTATAGTGCCTTGCTAGCTTCATCATTAAATCAACTTCCACAAACACATTCAAAACCACTAACTTTCCCAGGTTCAATCCCCACAAATAGCATGCAGCTTACTAAAATTTCTCCTATTCAAAGCATACCAAAACAATTTCCATCCACTCTGGGGCTGGGGTTTCTCACCAATTTTTCTAGCATTATCAATCAATCTAGTGGTAACAACAACTTGTCTTGTGGGAATTTCACCAATTCATGACCCTCCCTCTTTGATACCTCCATAATTTTCTTGCATGAACTTTTATATTTATTTCTTTGCACTTTTGGACCTTGTGGAAGCCGCAGGGGTACCAGGAAAAGGGTTAGACATAGCTATTGGTTTGGGCTTAACTTTAGCTGAAGCATGTTGAGTTTTAAGTCTTTTGACTCTCTTTTTCTTTGGTTTCCTTTCTTGTCTAACACTGGATTTACTAGTCTCTGAGTCATTCATTCTTGTAACTCAAATGGAGACTAGGGTTTATAATTTCTTATGGCCAAACAAAACCCTTCACAATTATGACAGGATAAAACTCTACTATTGAATAGGGCACCTTTCTTCACAATTTAGATAGTGCTCAATTATCAAATTGAAATCACTAGAAAAGACTAAATTATACTTTCCACCAATTTTCTTATCATCTTCAAGGGAATTCACCTGAATACCTCAATTAAAAAGAAGTATCAGTTTTGGTTACCCAAATGAATGTTGTGTCACTCGAGTTGTAGATAATTTTTGGAGCTTTCCTTGCAAATTCTTTGGTCTCTGGTATTGTTTCTATGAACCAGTGAATTAGGATGCACGATAAACCATATATCTACTTTCTATTATGGCCAAGAGGAGAGCATGTCACCATTAATA
>VDFB02384756.1:0-15842 GCA_007258455.2 Sequoia sempervirens | reverse complement strand
ATGTACCTTCTTGACACCTCACCTCCATCTCATATCCCTTTGGCCACTTCACCCTCCACATGTTAAGATGTGAGGGCTTGTGGGTTCTCAACCCACCATAGCCCTTCATCTTGACCTTGTTGGATCAATTTTGACCGTTGAATTCTCTAGAGAATTCAAATTCTTCTATAAATACCCCCTCCTCAAGGGCATTTACAACTTTGAATTTTCATAACTACATGCTGCCATTTTGTGCACTCATCTAGTCTTCAATTACATTCACTTGAATTTACATCCAGACACATAGTAAAATCCTCCCTTTTAGCCACATCAAGAGCCATCAAGGAGCATACATATTATTCCAATCAAAGGCCAATCAAAGAGACATCAACAGCAAGGAAGGTAAAACCATTCGTGTCTTGTGTTATTTATTTTCCTTCTTGTTTTGTCACTCTCTTTTGGCTAATCTTGAGGTGTCCTTGGTCCTTTTATCATTCGTATTTTGAGTTATTTTATGCACTAGAATATGATAAATTCTAAGGTATACATTACCTAATTGGGTTAATTCACTCCTTCCCACACTAAAATTTCATCTTGTTTAGTTAAATAATATAAATTATTTAATCTAAGCCCTAACTCCTCTTTTTTAATTAACTAACTTTAAACTAGTTAATTAAATATCATATTGCATTCCCCTTTTCATTAAAATTAATAAATTAATGAATATCACTTTATTCTCCATCTTGCACATTTAAATTTAGTTTTAATTAACTAAATTGCTAATTTCCCTCCATCCACTTGCATAGGGAATACTCCAAAGGAATATTATCCTATTTGGCTCCAAAATTGGAATGATTTCTTTTAAACAAACTTTGCAACAAACTTTAAAAGTTGTTGCAAAGTGTGTTTGTTTGAATCATTCTCAACCCTTGATCTTTTCTTCATCCATGTGAACATTGATTCTCATCTATTGATGAGAATCTTTGGTCCATGTGCTAACCCTTCATTCAATATTGACCATTGATTTAGCAAATCTATCTCAACCATTGATTCTTCATTTTCTTTCCTATAAATACATCACTATTTGGAGAGAAATGGATCCATATTTTTAATAGAAAACTTATGTTGTTGAAACTCACACTCATTTGCATCCATGTTTCATGTTTAATAACATTTTAGATTAATTTCATGCATAGTTAGCTTAAGCATCCATTAATGGCTTCCATGGTAACTTAGTTTACATCCATTTAGCATATTTTCATGGTAAGAGTATGTGCTATTGTTTTATACAGGTGTGGTTGGCCCTTTGTCCTTGATGTCAAAGGGGGAGATTGTGCAAATGTGTTGCCATCAATGCAAAAGGGGTAGATTTTTGGCAATTGTTGTCATTGACGTAAACACTTGTGATTGTTGCTTGGAATTGGTTGTCATTGTTGATAACATTTAGGTTGGGCTAACATTGATGTATGGTAGTCTTCTTGAAGTTCATGGTTGGATGTCATGCCTTGTCTGATGTTAATCAAAGAAGTATTGAGTATAGTTGTTGTTAGCAGAGTTGGTTTCATAATGGTACATTAAGATGAGCGTTAGAAGCATTAATATGAGGATTAAAAGTATTGCTAATGGTAGAGAGATGTTGCTGATGGCCTACAATATGTTATATTCTCTCAATTGTTCCTAATGAAAGCATGTGTTGCTGACAGAAAGTTCTGGCCTACACAAGTTGTTGAAAGGTTATGTTCTTGGAAGGTGTGTTGAAGATTATTTGGGAGAATGCTCTGCATTCCTCTGCTATTGAAGATATTTTCTTGTGATTTGGGATTCAAATTCTATGTTTTGTGGATGTTGCACTCCTATCTTTCTAGGTCATCTATGTTGCTCAAGAGGTTTCTATAAATTGTAGAAGGTTGTCTATGTTGTTGGTTGTTTGATTGGTTCAAAAAATTCTTTTCATTTCTCTGCATGGATGTATTTTCTCCTACGACTAGGTGAATGTGTTCTCAATGTTTGTTCAATGTCTCAATTCTAATTTCATGTGTTAAGATGGTCTGCAAGTTGATATGTTAATGTAATATCTCATGCTTATGCATTTTGTGTTTTTTGAATGAAGTATTTTGTTCTTGTTTGATCTATGGTGGCTATTGATAGCATGATAGTATGGAAGAAGCATCCAAAAGTGTTTTTGGATGTTCATGGAACATCCCCATGTGATCTACATGTTAATGTTTGATGTCTTTGGTGCTGAATGTTGTGTTGAGTTGGCTTTCTAGGTAATTTTTGGATATCCAGCCAATAGGGCTTGTTCTTTTGCTTGTGCCATGTGCTTGGAGGTTTGCGATAGCATATGGAGATGTGTAATGTTGAATTTGGGTCTTGACCTATCTTTTTTGGGACCATGCATTGTGTTAATTCAATTGGAAGTGTGTTTTTGGACTGACTAGTTATGTGCTTCACATTTCTTTTACACATTTCCTTATTGTTGACTTGGGTTGATGTGCACCAAAGTGTGAAGTGATTTGGATCACATTGGAACATGTCATACAATTTTTTTTGGTCCTCTCTATCCTCAGGATAGGACTGCAATAGGTTGTTGTTTTTGACTTGGTGCAATCATTGTTTATATTCTTTCCTGGCTGACCTAATTGAAGTTTTTTTTGAAGTATTACGGTGGATATAAATGCAAAGATCATTTCGTTGAAAATGTATGAGGATTGTTTACTAAATGAAGAATTTATGTTTAGTTCTACTAAATATCTAATAGATAGTGTTGTAAGTAGTAAAGAAAAGATTTTCAGATGCGCCTAATGCTCTCAAATATAGAGTGAATTGTTGACAACATTGTACCTTATATAAAATTTTGTATTCCATTGAGATATGAATCTCAATAGGATCCCGGCATCTTCCCCAGAGCTGTTTAGATGTTTGTTTTTTCCTTTTCATTACTGTTGTTTTGAGTAAGGAAAAAATTGCTATATCTTTCATTGCTGAAGATTACTGAAATTGATGAAGGTTTAAACTGTAATATCTTTCTTTGTTGCTAATCTATTTAAGGGTTTATATTTTCTTAAGATGTATTGTGCTAAATAATTCAATTTATAGAGGGGTTTAAGTTTTTTTAGATATTGATTTAGCCCCCCTCTCAATATCCAATGTGTTCAACAATACCTTCATCCTCAACTTCTTCCTCTTCTTCCTCTTCTTCCTCATCCATCTTCTTTCTCTTTTCCTTTTGGTTAGGACTAACATACCTAGTTCTTGTGGTCTTCTTCTATGGAGGAGTTTTTGATGCAACTCTTCTCCTTGCAACAATTGTTTGTGTAGTTTTGGAGAGTTGCAAAGTATATGTAGTAACAAAATTGGATCTACCAAACCTTCTTGGTTCTGTGCTAGTTTTCAGGGGAACATAATTGGCTTCAAAACTCTCTATAGGGGCATCAGATGTAGACTTTGGAGGAAGAACCCATTTCTTGTGAAGCTCATCTCTATGTTTTTCCAAGTGCTCCTCTACATTCTTCTTGTGCATCTTGTCCATTATTTCTTTATATGTGCCAAATCTCTCAACAATTGTATCTTTTGGCTTCTTCAACAGGATATCCACATATCCTTTACATATTCAGGTGCAACAAGGTAACTTAGGAATCCATGAAGTTCTAGGTTCTACAACTTCCATGTAGCAATGATCCTTTCCCACCATGAATGTTACCTCATTCTCATATTTCAGAACCAAATCAGATGGAATTCTTTCTCTACTTTACATCTATGTTTGTAGATTCTTAAAGAATCCTTAGTAGAAGGTAGTGTATGCTTTCTTATTTTGAAAAACTCTTATGTGATTTTTGATCTGATTAGCTACTAGAAAAAACTTATCCCATATCTTACCTTTAAATATAGTTAATTCATTCAAGAAATAGAATGTAAGGAAAATGATTAATGAACCAAACTTGAAATTGTATCTAGTTTACTTTGCACGCTTCAAATTTTCCATCAACTACTCTCTTAATAGCTCACATAAGTCAAAGTTAGCACCTTCCTTCACCATCTAATAGGTAGTATGAACTACGGTGGCAGTGGTAGAACCTTCTCTATTTGTGAATTAGATTTTGTAAGAAAACCCCATAGAGGCATAATGGACTTCAGGATCATGGATATCTTTCACCGTTAGGGTTCTTTTATCAAAATTTTCTCTGGTAAGCTAAGTAACCCTTTCATTCCTGATAGAATTCATCACTAGGACTAGTTCGACAACAAAAAGACCAGTAACTTCCGTAATTGCATATTTTGTTATCATGTAGGGCTTATCTAAGCAATTTAATTCTTCATGAATGAAACTTAGAATAATCCTTACCCATTCTTTGTAGTCACAAAAATATAGAAAATCTTTCCAAATATCTAATCCTTTTGCTACCACATTTGCATATACAGGCTTGTATACACCATTACCATCCAGGAGTTCATGCAAGAACACTTCAAATGATGACATGTGATCAATTGCATTGAGTGGGGTATGGATGTTGATTCTTACATTTTTGGAGTACACCACATCCATAAGAACCTTAAAAAATGCACCATATTTATCAACCTGCATCGCCTTGAAAGGAAATTTCTTATACTTTGGCTTAGGTTTCTCCACAACATCTACCAACTATGATGTCACCATTGACAGTCCTTTTGAAATTTTCAAAAACTGTTGTTAGGGTTTTACATAGATAGCTTGAAAACCTAATCACTCTTCTCCACTTCCAAATAAAAATGATTTTAATTGTAAATGAGATTTTAAAAAAAAATAAAACATAAAAAACCTTTCATTTTGTTGGTATATGGAGCCTAATCAGACTTGGAGGTTAAATTTTCCCCACTTTTATTGGCACAGTTTCCCAAATTATTTAACTGGTCATGCAGCGCCCCTTGTTGGGCTTGGGGGGCAACAATCCCAAGATGGGCCTGAACAACACGCCTGCAGGTCCAGGGCAGCCCTGGCACAATTCTTAAGCTGCAATATAGGGTGGTAATGAGGGGAAGTGTCCATTTGCAGGCCTGGGACAACACTTTGAAGTCAGTCATAGAAAGTTTTCAAAAATGTGAGATCCTGTTTTGCAACTCTTCACTTTTGAAATTTTCGTTTTTGAAAATTTTCTTAAACGGGATCCTGTTTCTGAAATTTTCCAAAATTGAAATTTCTGAAAACGGATCCTATTTGAAGAACGGGATCCCATTTTGAAGAACGGGATCCCGCGCTTTTTGGTGAAAACGGATCGTCCGCGTAAAAACGGATCCCGCTTATTAAAAGCGAGATCCCGTTTTTGTAAGTCGAATTAAAGTTTTGCCTAAGGCAAAATTCTCACAGCCTCGTGGACCATCTTCTTGCACTTATACCCCAAAATGCATAAGCATGGTATCATCCTTCTTCACATTCTCTTGACCTTGCTTCTCTTTCCAAACTTTTACATTTTCCTTCTTATACTGATTTAGGGTTTCTTCCTTCTTCTGGTTCCGAACAGGTGGTTTGACAAAACCACTTCTATATTTTTTTGCTTTATGTCCAACCTTATTGCAATTGTAGCAAATAATGTTATGGTCTAGAACAAAGTTATTTCTCCTAACTTTAGTGATGCATTTTATAGCCTTATGACCAAAATTATTGCATGCATAACAATATCCATGAAAGTAAATAACATCATATCTTTGAGGTACAAATGGTATTCTACCCATGTAGTCATTTCTTATTGCATTAGGTCTACAATTGACAACCTTATGCCAAAATTTATTGCAAGAATAACAATAACCTTGAAAAGATTTAGTGAACCTGGTAGGGGCATGTTGACTAGCAGGTGGAGGACCTCTGAATCTTCTTTATCTGCAAACTAGGATAAATCCACCTTCTTTCTTCTTGCTATTTTGATTTGATTTTGTATTTTTGGAGGGTGTCTTCTTAGATTCTTTAATGCAATCTTTTTCTTACTTTATTTTAGACTTTCCTTCTGCCCTAAAATTCTCATATAGGTCTACAGATGGACTAGTTATTAGAATTTTACCTTTCTCAAAGCCAAGACCAGATTTATCTTTTGAAGGTTTTTGAGAGCTGATTATTTCACCAAGAACGTCAGAAACTCCCTTTAGCTTTAGACCCTTATCAATTTATTCTTTTTCTTTATCCAATTCTTTCCTCATGGAGACAATATCTTCTTCAAGCTTAGAGCATTCAAAAAATTTATCATTGAGCTTGGCATTCATGAAATCTATAGTTATTTTACCTTCTTCAACTTGAAATTTCAACTTGACAATTGTTTTTTATGATTTTTCAAGTCCAAGTACTAAAGTTATTCATTATTTTCTCTTTCTTCATCTAGATCATTTAGAGCAGAAATGAGTTCTCCTTCATAATCTACTGGACTATCTTTTTTATTAAATTCAAATTCAAATTCATCCTCCTCTTTATGGACTATGTCCTCTTTTTCTTGAGAGAACTTCTTCTTGGGCATTATATCATTCCCCATGTGTTCCAAAGACAAGATCTACCTCAGTTGTTAGGCTATGTCAAGGAACCTTGATCTGATACTAATGATTGAACACACCAAAATACTGAGAGGGGGGATTGAATCAATATACTTTAAATTTCAATCCCAATCAATAGTTTTTTATGCTAAGCTATACCAATTAAGCATTCATATACTTATTCAAAACAAGAAAGAATGAAAGCATCCACACAAGAACACAATTGACACTAGATTTATGAGGAAAACCCCATAGGGGAAAAACCACAATAAGAAATGTTGCTAGGAGCTACTATCCTAATCTAGCCTCAAAAGAAAATAATAATTACAACTTTGATTTAGGGCTACAACCCAAGGAAACTACAACTCTCTATTTATACAACTTTATTTTAGGGCAACAACCTAAGGAAACTACTACTCCTTGATTGAAAACAATTGAAATATGACTGACTTTATGGCTTCAACCCACTGATAGTCATCAATTCTGCACATTAGATCTGAGGCAGATCTTATCACACTCTACTCATGTACAACCCAATTTCACACAAATCCATACATCTCTTATCATCTTTTATCTTCTATATATATCATCCACACACTTGCAAATACAAATTAATTTGGCCATAAACAAGAAATTATGAAACTTGTAGCAAGTTGGCCTACATATCCATTGGTAGTATAAAAAAATAATAAATTTTTTTACATTTCTCCCAAATGAGTCAAAATGATCCAAACAAGATCTTCAATAATTCCATAAACTCCACTCACACTTGGACTTGTGGCACACATCATCAACATGCCTTAGTTGGCCTCAACAAAATCATATCTTCACAAAACAACTTGAAACATTTGTGGGGTATTGGAAACAAGAAAGATCTTCATGCGATTCATACCTTAGACACTATGAGACATGTGGAGTGTCCACACAAGCACATACAACTAAATTGTTGGCACAAGTATCCAAACATATGTTCTAACGAATATTAAGCATCCCGAACCAACTGTACCAAACTATCACTTTAAAAATTAAACTTGTGAGGCACCAAATCACTTGAGACTTCAATATAGCATACATTAGACATCACTGAGTATGTCCTCAAAACCGCTTGGCCAAAAATTCATGTCTAGAGGAATGTGGAGCATTCCAACAAGCCTTCTAAATCACTTTTCTTTTCCATAACACATATCAAAACTCTATAACTTCTAACTTTCACTGTAGAAGGAATATTGGCATGAAAACTTGGATATAACACCTTGACATCTCCATGAGCTTAAATTATAAACCAAAAGACTAAATATTTCTTTTCTAAAGGATGCAAACCAAAATACTATCTCTACCTTAAATTATATACTGTGAATTCCTTAGAAAGATCTTTTGTAACTTTTCATTGAATGTGGTACACCAAACTAGAAAAATATAATTATAGGCATCCTGAAAAACACATCAAGACAAGTGTATCCACCTCGATATCATAAATAGGCAACAAACTGACTACTAGCCTTCTACATTGTTGCAATGTTGACTTGCACCTTTAGATATCTCTACACACTAGCAATCTCTGAAGCATATACAATTATAAACATACTTTGACATCAATGAAAAATAAGCTTATCAAGCTGCAATATAGACCCATCCTTTTTGGGGCCTTAAACATTAGTATTAAATATTAAATGTTTATTTTCAATCCCATCTTTTAATTTTTTGAAGATATTTATAAAATAGGAAAATTAAATGCATAATTGGGTCCAAGCACATAGGGGGAGCTAAACCTAATGTGAAATTGTCAAGGGTGATAATTTTTGATGCTACACTAACTTAATTCTATAAGTAAATGTTTCAAATTCCCTTATGAATTTAGGTTGTTGAGCATCTAAAATTTTTCATAAACCTTTAGATTGTAGAAATTGGGTCTTTTTAACTTCCATGTAGGATAGTTGTGTGGAGTTAGGAGCTCAATTTGCATTAGATCTTCCATGTTAAACAAAAGAAAACCAAGAGAAAGAAGTAAATGGGAACTTAAGTTGTGCCTTTCACCCCCAAAATGTATTAGAAGTGTATTTGCAACCACCCAACAAATTAAAATGAAGAAATTTTATAATTTGTACAAGTGACAAGCTCAAATCAACTGTTTATAACACATGGTGATTTTTACAATTTAAAAAAAAAAATGGCTTGTCAAATTAGAAAATAAATGTCACAAACAGATTCCTTGCAATTTTCTAAGTAATTTCAATTTTTTTGCTAAATTTTGAGTCTGTTTGTAAAAGTTATGCTAATTTCAAGTAATAAATGCAAATGTACCTTTAGTCTAGTAAAACTGGTCAAAATGAAAAAATCACCTACATCATTGCAAATTTTGTTGAACCAGATTTCCAATAATTACTCATTTTCCAAAATGCAATGCCTTGACACAAAGTTGTGCAAAAATGAAAAAAAGGCCATTAGACGGTAGTCGGGTAGAGTAGGTGGTGGTGGTCATTGAAATAGGTCACCTGTCGTGGTTAACAAACTACCTACTCATAGTTATTAAAGGTTTGGTGGTCATAATTTTCAACTGATCACTAATGGTCAACACTCACTTGTGAGTCAAGGCTACTAGTTTGTAACTTTGGTGGTGGCTTTAAGCCCTTAGCGTTAAAGGTCAAAACTCATGTTGTGTGGCACACTTAACAAAGTGTTGACACTTTGGAAAGTGTTGTGAGCACTTAATAGTGCTCAACACTTAAAGGTGTTGTGAGCACTTACAAAGTGCTCAACACTTTAAAAGTGTTGTGAGAACTGTAATAAAGTGCTCAACACTTAAAAAGCATTTTTATATTTTAAAAAAATATTTTGATAGCTTAAAAATTTTAAGTATAGTCAGATGACTGCTAAATTTTTTTTGTCTAAAACAAATTTTTTCCAACATAGAAAATTTTATATCAAAATTCATCAAATTGGCCTCCCAAACACAATGGCATGGTCCGTTTGGGCCAAAAATGCCCTTGAAAAATGCTATTCTCTAGATCTAAGCTTTAAAACCTTGTTTTCCAATGTTGCAAATTATGGCCAAAATTGAGTGAAACAAAAGTCAAATATGACTTTCTCAAGCCTCTTGGACACAATGGGACAACCAAAAATACTACCACCATAGCCAAACGAGCTGCAATCACTAGATCTCACCAAAATACATACATGCATTATAGGATCAACAGATCTTTGTAAATCCTTTTTGATTTTCTAGATTGTATTGAAATGCAAGAGAAGAGCATACGAGAATTTGCAAGATCATAAAAGGACCTCAAATCACAATGAAAAATTAATAGTAGAAAATCTCTAAGAAAAAAGAAGGGGTATGCCAGATTCAAAGATTTGATACCATGTTGAAGTGAACAACCAAAATCTTCAATTTGTAACACCAAATAACTTTTTAAATTTTTTTTATTATATTATATTTTTTTTTTATTTATACCTCAGAGAATTTTTAGTCTAGCCTAATCTAGTATGAAGGCCACAAATGGGGGACCTCCTCCCTGAAATGAATGCCATTAGCAGCCTCAATGCTATGATACAAGCTTGTGAGCACATTGGATCAATGAAGGCATAGTGCTTGCAATCACAATGACTCAACAAAATGAATATTTAATTGAACAATATCTACATCTTCCTCAACTGTTCCTAATAAACACAAGCTATATGAAAATTGGATGTATGCATAGGGATCTACGAGATGCCCCAACATCTTGAGGATTTGGAAAGGCCTCTTGCTTTTCCAAAATATGAGTATTTATTTAATGCATAAAAATTAAAAATAAACTTTAAAAAAAATGTTGAAAACCCAATAAAAATAGAAAGGAAGGATTGTCATTACAAATTTAATACATTTAATTTATTTAAATAGCTGTCCACCGAGTGTCCTTAAAATTGGTTCACACACTTGGACCTAAGAGAATTGAGCACTGTAATTCCCTAACCTAACACAAAACAAAGGGATCATAGAAGGTGTGGTGACCACTAGATCCTCCAACTCAAAATTTTATCTAACATTTGGTGCATACACTCAATCCTTTAGCAGTAAAATAACCCATGCACACTAGAAAATACTCGCCTCAAGCCCTAGGGCCTACCTATGATTACTAAACTTTTTTATCCAATAACACAACAATAGGTGGCTGATATTACAAAAGATTTCATGAGACTATATAATGTAGAATTATCCTACACAATTTTTTATCACATGGTCAATGCAATCCCATTCATGCATTATGATCTCATCTCTTAAAGTTGTATGAGCCCTCCAATCATCCAAATTATCATAAGTTCTCATGACTTGTAAATCTAATTTTTTCTTGAGCATTAGAGCTCAAGGGTCCCACCATCCTACTATACACTAATAGGAATGTTTACAGTTGCTACTGAGCACACACAAACAATAAGGTAGGGTTTCATCACTAACGATACCAACACAAAATAACCAATGTGCATGAGTCCTTGAAAAATTTGAGAGTACCTTCATTAGATTGTGTGATATGTTAGACTAGAGTGGGATCTACTAGTTGACACAACACGAGAAAAAAATCTCACACCACCTTGGGAGTGTAGGAGCTTGACATGTTTTCTAATCAAATATTCACAAAGCTCATTAACTTAAAAAATCATCTATAAGAGGGTCTACCATAGTTGAGTTGGATTATTTGTGGTCAATAACATAATGTTATTTTGACAACCCTCAGGGGGACTTCATGTTGCATGAGTTGTTAGATCAGGTTATACTTGGACTATTAGTGCATAGTTGAGAGGAAAAAATCATTCATTATCCTTGTGAGTTGTAAGAAATTACCATCTACTATTGTTGATTGTATAATGCTATCATGAACACTTAAATGAATGGGTCCATCTCAAGTCTAAATTAGATTCAATTGATGAATCATGCAAGAGGACCAAGCTTAAACAACACACTCTAACCTTTGCATCACTTAGGCAGTTTATCTAAAATTACACTAGCTCCTATAGTTAGACTCACCTATTGGTGTGATTTCAGATGAGCCACCTAATCAAGTCAAAGCTTAGAGTGTGTTGTTGAAGTTGGTTGATGCAAGAGAACTTTAAATTTTTTGAAGGGCTACTTGGGAGTTGTGTGAACCATAGGATCAATTAAGGATAAGATGGTTGGTGCACTCCAAAACTAATAAAATTATCTACAATGGTTGTAATTGCATCAAAATAAAATACTTACTATCCCTCTGGTTGCCAAAACATGAAGCATCATTACAAGGCCATGGATCCTTGGCACAAGGGAAATAATGAAGATACAAAGGTGTGACTCAATATAGAGGAAGATTAGAGGCTTGAACCCAATTTTCTATAGGTGATAAATATATTAAGGATTCAAGAAATCCCAAACAAGAATGTGGAAAATATATTCAAGCCTAAACATGATTTAGGGTTTGGTCCTTAAAATGAGATTTTAATGGTTTCTTAGAACTTTGGAATTGCATAGTCTTAGCAATTAAGATCTTACTTGAGTTTTGGTCAACAAGCTTGACATTATCCACTTAGCATATGGTAAAAATTATATCAAGAATATCAAAACATTAGTAAAAAGGATTGGTTTAGTCAATCATCCATTAAACAACTAGAAGTCCTTGATAAGGCTTTCATTCAATATTTTAGTTTAGAGTTGTTTGATCATTACGCTTAACAATCAAAATTCATTCCATGATAATTATCATTCAACTCCTACTAGTGACTCTAATTCTAAGTATATAATTATTTTAATCAATTTAATTCTACAATTCATCACAATTCAAAAAATTATTAAAAATTGGTTCATGAAACAAATTTTGTGATTGCATCCTATGTTGAACAAGAATACAAAGATTATCATTCTCACTCCAAAACATTATATGACCTTTTACCACACATCTTTAATGATACCCATAGAGTGAACACATACTCTCCTTTTCACCTATAATTACTCTGAACCATAATGAATAAGGAGTTCAATAAGATAATCAAACATAATAATACGAAATTCCATGGATTCATATTTATAATCATCCATATTTATCATACTAAATTTAGTATAATTCTAGGCTAAAAGAACATGTCTAATTACCTATTTTCACTAGTGAGTGACAAAATTCTCTCAAAGGCTAACCCAAATCTTAGACTTGAATTTCTATTTGGAAACCCTCATAGTAGGGTCCTTGTTTCATGGGGTGATGTGAGTTGTATGATGCTTTAATAATTCATAACTAGCTTGCAACATAGGCTCTTGATATTTACTTGGATTGCACTATTCCATTCACCACTAAACCAAACTAAGATCAAGACTTTCTAACCTCAAATAACACACTCATTTAAATGTACATATTCACACATGTAAAAACACACATAGATACACATATACATATATGACACAAAATTTGACCCATATTAGGTAGGAACATATTACACACATACACAAAAAACAATCATCTTTGACTAGCTTCTTAAATCTTCCCATATTCCATAATATCAAACTATATAACGAGCTTATCCCCATTTCCTAGTCAACACATTCTTTGAGCCTATCCCCATTGTATAATTACTATAATATTTGAGCTTGTACCTATTTCTTAGCTACTATATTACCTAAGATTTTCCCATTTCCTACTTGCTCAATAATTCATAAAAACATTCTTCGAGTCATAAAGGATCCCCAAGGTACCAAGTTGTTTATAGATTAAATTACAAACACAAACATTTTGGTTACAAAAACTAGACTCATACATGATTCACATCATACCCACATGTTTCCACACACTAAATCATGATAATAGAATTTTAACATAATGAAGCTAGACACATGCATATATTTTGTTAGAGTTTCTTCAACTTCCCTTTTATGATAATTTTTTTCTCTAACTTTTATTCTATTGATTTCAATTTTAGTAACTACTACCCATTGAACCCTTATGATTCTTATATTGGATTCTCATTTTCTCCTTAGATATAATTGGTCAATAAAGGTGGTTCATTAATTTCTCAAAATGATCATTCAAAACATTTTTGATGCTAAGGGATTATTTCCTTTTCAAGACTTCCTTGCCATGGAATTCTCTAGCTTTGTTTGCTTGGCCATTTGCTTTGGTAGTATGACATGTAGGTAGTGGTGCTTCTACCCTTGTACAAAATATTCTCTAGGCTCAATTATCGCTACATATTATCCTAAGCATTGATTTTAATCATTATTTCTAAAAAATAATAGGATCATGTTGTTCATGACTTGACACTTATTTTGGATCATATATGATATATGACAACATATTCTTATGACAAGTGTTATGATCATAGTTCATACTAAACCATATTAGTGTGAATAATATCATTTTGAACTTGACAAACAATTATCTTGATATTTCCTTTGTGTTTGGTCTTATCTCTCATTTATCTCTAGATCCTCACATCATTGGAAGGTAATTAAACACATCTTGACATATATTATCCTGCTACTCTTTAAAGTGTGATAATCAAAGTGCCATACATATTTCACACAACTAAATGGATCATCAATATACTATGCATATTGAGATCCACATACACTTCATTTGAAAACTCATCTAGTATGGTGTTCTTAACTTTGAGGATTTACCTACTAAGAGGAAAGTTGTGTATTTTCACTAATGCTTTGATATCACCACATTAGCTTTTGTGATTGATACCTGAGGGGAAAGAAGTTTTCCTTCAAAGGTCATTGTGAGTCCTTCCTTCACTTATACATGTTTTCATATTTTCTCTTTTGGGCAGGAGTAATTTCCTACAAGGTTTTCTTCTTTTCTCCATTTGTAAGAGAGGAGAAAGTTGCATACATTTTCACTAAGCCCTTGACATCGCCTCATTATCTTCACTTGTGATTAATGTTCAAAGTGAAATATTTTTTCCTTAGGGGGTCATTGTGAGCCCTACCTTCGCTTGTACTTGTTTTCTTTTCATATTTTTTGTCTTTTGGGGAGGAGTTTTTTGATTTTTTTTTTCCTTCTCTATATTTACAAAAGAATTTATGTACATGGATACCTCATCAAGGCTTGTTATCATGACCCCATCTTTGAATTTATTTAATTTTTTTGTCCTCTATAAGTGAAACTTAGGGTTGGGGGGTTTGTGTGAACAAGGTTATTCTACAACCAAATTCCCTTTTGGGTTCTAATCACTCCTAATTATTTAAGTCTATTTAGGCTATTTACTTGTTGTGTCTCAAAATATATGATCATAACACTTATCTTGATTTTACTAGAGCCATTGTTTGGGCTCTCACTAAAATTGAAATATTATTTTGTGATTGGGTTATGTATGAACCAAGATCCTAATACCTACAAAACACAACAAACAAACATATTAGAAGATTGAAATGCAAGTTAAGACCTAGATTCCCCATAAAATCCATTTAACTATGCTCAAAATAGGAATAAAACAAGAACACAATGAAAGAAGATGAAAAACAAACTAAATACTATTAAGAACATGCAAACTCTTGATCTTATGGGGGAGTTGGTGTCAATTTGATGTGGAAATTGGCCCTTTCCCAACTCCTATGCAAGCTTTGTTGATTGATGATGAAGAGTGATCCACTTTGGTGAAGATTGATGAATGCTCCAAGATAAAATCTGCATAACCTAGCTATGGATGGATGAATCTTGCAAATGCTTGAAGATGTATTTGAGTATAGTAAGTTTACTCAAATTGTGGATGATCAAATGAGGAGATTAGCCTCTTATTTATAGAATGAGAAGATGGATGAATGCCCAAAATAGAGAAATGTGGGACTAAGAATTAGCCAATGGCCAAGTGCCACTTTTCAACTTATGAGTGGATGGAGGATGTGCAAGTTTTGAAGAATGTGTCAATAAATGCATATATTTGAATTTTGAAATTGTTGAAATGACATGTAAGAGGGAAAGAAGATGCATTGAATGCCACTTGGCTCAAGGAAAAAGGATTTTGTAAGAGGAGTAAATGCCTTGTTGGAAGGACAAAGTCCACTTGTATTTTGAATTCAAATTTGAGAGAATATTCCTTAAAAGATGCCTTGTTGAGGAAAATAGAGATTTAATAAATCAAATAACTCTATTTTCATGTGCAAGTGGTAAAAGATGGAGGATGGGACATAAGAAGAGATTAAATAATCAAGGTTAATTAATTTAATGAAGGGATTAAATGATGTGACCTATTCGATTAAAATTTATGGATTTATTTAAATCAAATATGAGAAGAATGTGATAAAAGGGATTAATTAAATAATGACCTTTGATTTATTTAATTAAAAGAGATGATGTTAGATTAAATTAAATAAGGTTTTAATTTATTTAATTTAATAGATAGACTTTAGAGATTTAATCAAATAAAATTAA